>OZ017780.1:10526916-10624853 GCA_963969325.1 Lycopodina hypogea | reverse complement strand
TCATTGACAGGAAACCACCAAACTTCCTCAAACCACCAAGGGTGACTCCCATCTAATCCTTTAAATTTGAGCCATATAGGCCCAATCTGCTGGGAAAAATTATTGAATAAAGATAGAAAGAAACCAACCCACCCCACCCCACCTCAACCAACTGCAACAACTAATTTTACCAACTGATGGTAAAAAGGAGTTGTGGTTTGCCAGATATGATGTGCCATCTGCAGTTAACCTTTCACAAGTGGGCAAGGTTAGTGGGCTCAGTTTAAAATGAACCTGTTTCTAAACTGCACTCTATATGTATATGTAATATGCTCAGATGATATACAGCATTCTCATAGCATTCTGTGGGAATTTTAATGTGGGAACAGAATGCTGAGCATTCATCTGACATTTTTATTAAATTTAGCAATCCAGTAGACTATGGCTCGAATATATGTTACTCATGACAGATACCGAATATAGTTACTCATGACAGATATGTAGACAGACAGACAGACACGTCGACTGACAGAGACATGCATATAACGAATTATAGTAGCAAAAAACCAGCCCTACAAGCAGTTTACTTTGACCTTTGGCCTCTTGAGTTACAGATTTGTAAAATTTGCTTAATTATTTTGTGGGCACCATCCCATTTCTGTAAGTTGGCCATTCCATAAGTAAATATTATGAATAAGCCTGTAGATTAGTGTCCTTTCGAACTCACTTGGGTTATATTTTTGTGTGTGATCACTGATGAGATGAGTGTGGTTTATAAACACAACTTTGTAGTTCCTCATAAATGAACTTTGTACAACTTCGCAGTTACTCATGAATTAAGAAGTTATTTAATGGTCCTAGCCCATAGCCCAAACCTGGCCATTGGGCCCATGAGCAACTTCTGAAATATCAGAATGGTTGGTCCAGTTGTCTGGGCAGAGATTTGTTTTACACACTAACAGAAAGACAGACACACGCTGCATGAATTATATTAAAATGGTAGCAGACAGTGTTAAATTAATTATCCCTTGCAACGGTAAATCAGACCATAGTTACAACAGTAAATACCTATAGTTCATGAGGGAGGTCGAACATCCATTGAACATGTATCCCTAATATGATATAATATGAAAGATCTCTTTTGATTTGTGCACTTCTAGATTTGGTACAAGGTTTTATGAATGCAATTTAATCAAGGATTCAACATTTTTAAGAAAGTGAGGCTTAATTAATTTACTATGTGTCCTGGGGTTTTTCAATAGCTGAATTAAGACTGTGCCTTCCAAGAAGTAGACTGCATGTAGCCTTTTCAAACAGGTGCAGAATTGATCTCCAATGTAAGTACTAGTTGGTCACAGGTTGCCTCACATAGTCACCATCCATCCTCTGTGTGTCGACCCACATGAACAGCAGGTGCATCCTTTACAGTCTTTGAGGCACTGCGTAGATCCAATAGAAATAATGGAACTGGCCTAATACCCTGAACATTATATGCTGTTTGGGTACCAGAAATATTGTTTCAATTTCTCTTTTTTTTCACTTTTAATTGATTTTAAGGCAACATGAAGGGGAGCTTCTATGGTCATGCATAAAACTGTCTTTTTTTAATATTCAATCAAACTGATAAATAGTTCTGTCTAATGCTGCAGGGCTTACTGATGGTGATTGACAGGATAATAATAAATGCAGAAACAGATTAAAATAGAGTGTACTTACGCACCTAAATGGAGATATGGCTACAGGCTAGCACTCACTCAGCTGTGATCAAGGACTGGACTAAAAACAACACAGAGTTTCAATTATATACCAAAAAAAAATAATTAAATAGAAACCTCAGCCCATCTCTGAACTTGTCCAAATACTGCATATCAAAGTGAGGCACAAAAAAAAAATGTCTAGGGAGCATTTCATGGGAGTGGGAATTCTCTCTCAATGATGATTCTCACTCTGAGGAATCTCTGCACTTCTGAGTGGATGAGTCATCGTGGGTCAATAAGTCAGAGAAACAATGTGACAATTTTGAAGAGAGCTTTCACAAGTGAAACATTGCTTGCTCACAAAACAATGGTAAACATTACAAGATGGTGGCTTTGACGTATAGACAGGTTTATGGAACAAAAGCCAAACCAGAGAACGAATAAGGGAGCAGAGTGGACACCAACAAGAAAATATCCAAATGGACCAAAGCACAAAAAAAAAAAAACAAAAACAAAAACAAAAAAAAAAAAAAAAAATTATAACAAGAAAAGATTTCCCAATTAAGAGCAGTACACACAGAAAGGAAGTTCTATTTACACCAAGATAAACACTCCACAACAAAAACATGTTACTTCTCTGAGCATAATGACAACCAGCTCACAGGGTAAGATTATTTTTTAACTAAAACTGATTCAGTAAACAGAAACATGTACCTGCACAAATGAACACAGACAGTTCCTAAATATTCCATTTTGCTGAATCATAAATGCATTTTGGTCTGCTTCAGTGTTTAATACACTCAATTACTGTGTTTATTACACTCCATTGCGATCATTTCTGTCCATTTACTGTTTGCTCTATTTGGTCTGATTTGATCCTTTTCGGTCCATTTTGATCCATTTCAGCCTTTTTTATAGTTGTTTTGGTGTTTTGTACTACCAATGACTGGAGTATATCCTTATTTCTTATTTTTCCTTTTTAAATATTACGTTCTTCCCCCCTTAATTCTATTGGAGAGACAAGTCACGTGACTTAAACTTTTACACTAAGTCTAGTCAGATAAGTTGCCAGCTATAGGCTATCTTGATGAGACTGGGATATCATGTGACAAATTACAGAAACATTCATATTTTATTATATGTGAAAATATGTAACTGTATGTGAAGTATGCAAGATGTCCAAGTATAATTTGATTAGTGGACAAATTAAGCCAAACTAAAAAAAGGTCATTTCATATCGCTATGCCACTTTGTATTCACTTATACACACACTCAATATGTGTATGCATACTAGTAGGCGGGTACCATTGCCCTAAATATAATTCCCTGGCCACAAGGATATGTATGGCTTTATATGACCCAGTCCATATCTAGGGGTATGGCCAAGTACCATTTTTGACAATATTAGACTGACATGCTAAGGGGAAGAAGCGTGGCCAGAAGAGTGTATGTAGCTTCCAGAATCATGTGTGTGTATACTAAGTTTAGATCTCCAGGTCCAATGATTTGTCCCAAGTACCATTTTGAGCATTATTCGCTTCACATGCCCACAGGAAGCGGTATGGCAAGATAACCACACAAAAAAATAGCTTAAAATCATCTTTAGTGCAAGATGTATCTACCCTGAAAAGTGGGTTTTGCTTTGTGGATATACACAAACATATGTACACACATGTACAACAATTTTTATCTTGCCATGCCCAGAGGAAAAGGTGTGGCCAGGTGGGACCTAGGCCACATCGCTCCCAAAGTCATGAAGTGTGTGCATGGCAAGTTTCAGTTCTCTGACACACCCATAGGAAGAGGTGCTGCCAGGTGGCCCAATTTTTGGTGTAAATAAAATTCTTGGTGTATGTAGGTCTAACCTAAAAATGGGTTTCATTTGGTTTGGTGCTTTGGCGGAAGTGTATACACACCAATATACATAGCTACATACATATATACCCATATACTCTTACAAAACAGAAAAAATAGTTGGCCAGATCAACCCAGTTATCAGGTATTTAAAAGGAAAAAAAATAATAAAGGGGAAAGAAATTTAGAAATTCCCAGTTAACTTTCCACTTGGTAAGCTGTAGGCTATATCCATTTGGCCATAGATAAAAAAAAAAAAAAAAAAATTTGTGTTTTCTTTGGTAATGAAATTTGAATTCCAATTTTCCCACCAGGTGTGCCACTTTCAAAAAAAAATTAAGATGTGAATAACCTAGCCAGGCACACAAGAATCATATCTGCAAAGCTTCATTAAAGAAAGAAAGAAGAACCCTTTCAGCTCTTAGGCCCCCTATGAAGCTGTTACATTATATAACGTAGTACCTATTGGGATGAGAAGTCTGGTTTTGATTATTTTAAGTGACATTATAGCTTCTAGCAAATGATTGTGTACTTCCAAATTTCCTCATGCATATTATAGCACATATTAAGCCCCACCTATTCTTGATAGAAATATCATCAGCCATATTCAGTGCCAGATCCATAGAGGATCCACCAGATTCACATAATGACCCCTTTTGTGAGGGAAATAAATAAACATTATGAATACTAGAGAAAAACTCACCCTATGGGCAAAAGTACAATTTTTGGCTTTTTTAATACAGAAAGGGTGTGGCTAAATAGATATGATTTAAAATTCGCCTGGTGACACGGAATATAAATATATTTGGGTTTGTGGGTCTAGCTCCATTATTTTTTCTGGCAATAGTACCATTTTCAGCCTTTTTAAAAAAACAATGGGTGTGGCCATATAAATATGCTCATGACATTCCCTGGTGACACTGATTCTAAATATATATGGGTCTGTGCGAATATATTGATAGACAAATAGACAGACAAACAACAGACAGACTATTCATACCTTATTATAGATTGTCATGCTATATTAAACCACATCTAATCATTTACATACAAAAATCAAAGGACTTCAAACAATTTGCATCTCTATATCCACATGTGTCAAGTATGACACTGCTCTTTTGCCTGTAGGATATTATTTTTTTTCACCAGCAGGCAGCTAGAAAGTGTTAGTTTACACTGTATTAAACTAAAATACAACAGAGGATAGAAACTCTCATGCTGTGTCCTATATTCATACTCTTGCAGTTGTATAGGGGCCACACCATATAGGGGCCACACCATTTAGGGTATTCCTTGAGTGACTAAGTGTGTTTACATAGTGTACGTAGTGTCAATTACAATTACTGCTGTTTGAACTTTAATTACATAATTGTAATTCAAATGATAAAGTGGACAGCCATATACAATTTACTTGATAATAATATCAGTGACTGATACTATTATCAGCTAATAGGATACAAGATACTTCATTTTTTGATATTGCATTCATGTGTGATGCCTGAAAATGCCAGAAATCCTATGGGTGTGGTCAACGAACATATTCTTTATTTACATCCCACAAACACCTCCATCAAGTTTGGTTCTAATATGTTTCATCTTTTCAATGCCATTCCCTTCACAAGTTTGTCCACAGACAGACAGACATTTTTGTATCTGAAACAATATAAGCTATGCTATTGCAGCTTGTAATCACATTTATGACCCAGTAGATGTATCCTTGTCAACTTGTAGATGAAAACCAGCAATAGAAGCCAATGTATCTTCATGGTGCTTAATAAAGGAAAGATTTAACCAAAATTCTTCTATAAGGTTTCTATGTTTCTATAAGTGTTTATTAATTAATTTTATTTCAATGATCTTCAGTTCAAGCGATTAGGTTGAGGGGCTGGTCAAGATTTAATTGATTTATAAGTTCAGGGCAAGAGTAATTGGTTTGATGTTAATTGCTAAGGGTGCAACTGCAACCATACCACTTGTGACGAGAGGGAAGAGAGCAGCAATAGAATAAGATAGTGGTTGGTTGGTTGGTTGGTTGATCAGAGGCTTTATGTTAAGTGTTTGATGACTTTGATGTATTGAGGTGTTCATGCAGGCATGTGGTGGAGGAGGGCAGGGGAGTACCTGCAGCTCCCCCAAAAGGCATTGCACTGTGCATATTACTCCATTGTGGTTTACTCACCAAGTCATTGTGGTGGGTTGACTGGGACCACTTGAGATACTTGGGAAACCAGATGCATTGGAGAGTGATGCTGTTTAACAACAACTTGATCAAACCATAAAAAGAAAAGGACCCCTGAAACCATGCATATGTTCTATAAGTGGACCTTTTGATATGAGTGAGGCCTTCCATGCATAAAGCTCATGTAAAAATAATGAAATGAATAAATGAAAGAACGAACAAGGAACAAACGAAAAATAAACAAACAAAAACCCAACCAACCCACCCACCCACCAACCAAACAAAAGTTTGCAGTATCAGTATGAATATGTGGTATAGCCTGTAGTTTGCCACTTGGTTGTGACTGGAAGTAATCCTTATGTTTGGCTGCCACTTATAGTTATTGCTGTGGCTTTTCTAGTCCTTCATCTGCTGCACCTGCTTTAAACTAAGACAACCTGTTGTTCTTGAGGTGGGTGGTGCTGTCCTCTGGAAAGTGTTTTGGTGAAGGATAAAAGGTGTGGAAGTTTGGTTGTACTCCTTAATAATTTGGAGGGGTGGTTGTGGTCCTTGATAAGGTTCTTCCTTTCCTTAATGGATAACTAAATTTGTTGATACAAATAAGTTGCACCCAAAAAAAGGAAGGAGGAATTTTTCTGTACAAACAGATCTTTAATAAATTTTCTTGCATGCATCTCTATTTTCCATACATTTCTATCATTTAGGACCTATACAAAGGCAAAGGAAATTATCCCAACTAGCACACCACTGACCAGCAATCTATGTCGTCAATGGCAGAGCTATTTTATGGCTCTTTCATGCATTAATAATTGAAAATGCATTGAAGACACATTAACATGAACTGTCTATTTCTGCAGATGACCAAAACTTTGCTGGAGGGATAAGGAGAATAACAGTTTCTGCATACAAAGACTATTCATTGAGCAATTCTATCAAAAGGTTGGCTTAAAGTATAAGGGGACGAGTGGAAATGCATGTTACATAGTATTATTATTATAATGTGCCTATAATTAGGAATGTAAAGATAAAAATATTAGAATGATATGGGGAGAAAGAGAAGATGGTAAATAATGTACCATCCTTAAAAAAAGGTATATAGCTATATATACATACATATATACACATATATGTGCATATATACATATATACACATATATGTGCATATATAGTGAAATATTTTCTTCTTCATAAGAACCAGTGGCATGGTTTAGCAGTATTCTTGCTTCCAACATCTGTGGTGTTTGCATGATAATTGAAGTTGATTCGGAGTAATTACCTGATGTGAGACAGCAGGCTGTGTAATAATTACATTAACAGGTCCACCAAAATTCCATGTGCTAGATATTTTGTAGCTATATCGGTTGTGTTGTAAGGCTATCCCTGGTATTTCAACACAGACATAAATGGGAAATTAATTTAAGATGGCATTTATAAATTATGGCATGAAATAACATACTGATGTGGAAGGTTGATCGCATGTATAATGAACTAGCAGCATATATCCGGCGTTGTCTGGCCAATATCAACAAAAAATATAATAGAAGCTACTTAAATTTTGGCCTTGTTGTTCCTTTAATTAATATTTGGTAGTCAAAACAACTTCCTGTGGGTATGGCTGCAACTTGACCACACTCGTTAGTACACCTACATTCAGTTAATACACTCACTCTTTTACTTGGGGAAAACATGCCAAATTTCAGCCTGGTTGGTCCTAAAATTAGTTTTTTCTAACCAAAATGACTTTCGATGGGTGTGGGTATGGCAAAATCACACCCATTACCATGCCCACATGTGTTTAATAATGCTCACCCGGGTTCTTGGATAGTGCATGCCAAGTGTTTGGCTATGATGCCTAGACACACATGCATACAAACATATATACATACTTACGAACCAAAATATATATTTAAATATGTAGATCCAAGCTTTATTCATAAGTTCTTTTCTTGGCATTTTTTCGTTTTACACACCAATGGGAAAAGGTGTAGCAAGGAGGGATCCCACCCATATTACTCTCAAAGTCAAGTTGTATATGCATACCATGTTTTATGTCTGTTGCTCCAAGGGTCTGTTGGCCAAAGTACCAATTTTGGCATTCTTTAGGCCTGACATGAACAAAGAAAAGGGTGTGGTCATATACATGTATTTAAAACATTCCCCAGATTATATTGATTCCAAATTTATATGGGTTCATGGTCTAACTCCCTAGATTCAAGTGTTTTTGCTGGTATAACATTTTTGGCATTAATAGCCTTACACAGGAAAAGGAAAAGGTGTGGTCAGGTAGGACCCAGCCCATGTTACTCCCAGAGTGAATTTGTATATGTATACCAAGTTTTAGAACTGTAGCTCCAAGTGTTTTTCTGGCAAAAATACCATTTTTTAGCTTTTTTCTCATTACCATGGTAACCATTTCCCAGATTATTAAGCCCATGTTTTAAGTTGGATTAAAACCTATCATCATGCCAAATTTCAGAGAAATGCATTCACAGGTTTGGCCAGAATGATGGTACAGACAGACAGACAGACAGACAGACAGACTGACAGACAGACAGACAGACAGACAGACAGACAGACAGACAGACAGACAGACAGACAGACAGACAGACAGACAGACAGACAGACAGGCAGGCAGGCAGGCAGGCAGGCAGACAGACAGACATCTCCTTTTATATATATTATATATATATACATATATATAGGAGGTGCATGTTTGTGCGATATTTTCAGATCCTTTTTAATATCCATGGCATTCCAGGATGTGACAAATTGGTCACTTTTTGTATTAAGATTGTTCCATTCCCAGTAAAGTTTTTTTTTGGTTCATTCAAAATTATTCAATTCCAACCTTGAGGAGACAGGTTGCAGAGAGAGAACTAATGATTGCACTGCATAAGTTCACCTGAGACAGCCTCAAACATGCATTTTGCCTTGAGAGTGGCCCTGTAAATGATAAGGATAGCTAACACCTTTAAACATTTGTATTCCAAAAAAGCTACTTGTGTTTCTAACCATCCATGAAAATTCCAACAAAATTATCTTTCATGTGTGTACATATGTGTTGAAATTTCTTTTCTTCTTCTAGGAACCATAAAACCAGTTGCTACAAAAATGGGAGAAATGCCACCATAGCCTTTTTTGCCAGTGAAGTATAGCTGGTATATCGCCTTCACCAATTATATGCTGCAAGATGAAAACAACAACAACACACAGTTAGAATGTGTGTCAGCAAATTGGAATTGATAAGGAACTGTCTCCCTTTTTGATGTAGTCTGTTTCACTCAAGGATGCAGACTGATGGTGCACAAGCAAAAGAAGACCTAAATAGCTGCACTTCTACAGTTATTATCGTGTGTAAGTTTTAAATCTTATTCTGGAGGTTTCATTTGCAGAAAGGCTTTATTTCTGCATTTAATCTGTCTGCTATGATTCAGTAATGCAGCTATAAATGGCTGTGAAAAGGAAAAAAATATATGTTGTATGTATTATTAGCCATAAAAATCAACACAAAATCCATTACATTAGATTTCACTCACCAGCTTTATGTATCACAGTAGTACCTTGAAACTGATTACTGTCTTCTCCAACTGACTGAGTTATAACTAATACAGCTTAAAGTGTTAGTCAGCTAACTTTGCTTGCAAACGAGTTAACAAATATTAATCTATTTGCTGCGTTATTTAAAGCTGCTGACGGTGGCTGTGGCAAGAAGAAGCCTTAACTCTACAATTGGATCCGTCCCACTTTCACTGTATGGTGCAGGTGCAAGTGCATTAGTTAGTTTGATAAATAGATGTTACAACATCCTCTTGAAATTACTACACCTGCACATCTTTTCTTTGATCCCAGCTCCACTATCAACTGATTTATGTACAAACTTGATTTGTATGGCCGGCCATGAATGTATGTAGATTTCAATTGATTATTATTCCATTATTGACCTTTTTATTTAATTATAGTCCCTTCCAATGCATATCATTAATGAATTACTTGAGATGGAGTTGACAGGTAAATGGTTAAAGCTTATAGCAAAGGAGTATTTGCATCTTTCCTTTGCAATCACTAGCAACTTTGGCTTTGTCATGTTTGTTTGTTTGTTTGTTGTTGTCTTTATGTGTATTGTATTAAGAATTGAACACAGGGAAAATGGGAGAGAGTTAGTACCATAGCGGCATTAGTACTCCCTTTTAATGGCTATAACTAAGTATCTGGGCTGTAGTAATCAATATTGTGTTTAGGGTGCATTCCAAATATCTAAACCTTCAAGTGCTGCGTTTACAAAGTAATCGACTCTCATTGTGTGGCTTCTCAGACACTCACACATTCCACTCCCTCCAGCTGTTGCTACATTCCATACCACATCAAAGGGATTCCTTCAGTAGACCAGAAGTGCCTGGTTGCTACACTAACTTTTCCTCTGTCAATCTGTCACTTTATGATTTCCTTCAGTTTTTGCTCACCATTGTGAGAGGGTCCATTGTGACTCCTACATACATCTGGCTTCAGCTCTAAAGCTCCACATGGTTATTAAGTGTCAGTTCTATCATACATTCCCAATTTCTTGATTGTTGAAGTTGGGATGGCTGGCTAAACCATTACACATTCCTACTTTCCACCGTGTATCATTGGAGGCGATGACTGTTCACGTGCCTCCACTCGAACTGCCAACCTGCTCTATTCTCTGGGTGATGAACATGTCTCCAAATGCTTATTTCTGAAGAGAAAATTGCTGCTCACTAGATATTTACTAGCAATATGGGATATTCTGGAAGCAGTAAAACTGAACTACCTCTGTGCACAGCTCACCAACCAACACTTCCACATGTCTATATGGACATGCTGCTAAACCTATCATGCATGCGTCAGGGGCGTAGCCAGGATTTTGAAAAGGGGGGGGGGGGGGGGAAATAAGAATGACTATATAACCATCTAAATAAGTGAATAAATTCTAATAGCTCTTACTCTGTATGCATTCTCAGTCATGCACTCCAATTTTGAAGCAACAGTGTCAAGAGGTATATCAAAGGAATGGGCACCCCTAGCTCTGAAGATATTGGTATAGTTTGAAAAAAAAAAATTGTTTTGGTAACTAGGCTGTCTGGCAAAAGTGATAAGTTTGTCTTTTCAGACAGACTTAGTCAAACCACTGCATTGAAAAAGGAGAGGGATGGGAATAATGGGGAAATAAATATTTTGGTAGGGTAGATGGTGGAAGATAATTCATTTTGAAAGCAATGGAATTAAAAAATTAAATAAGTGGATTATTATTTTTGAAGCTACAGAGTCATGAGGGGTATCATAACAGAAATCTAGCTTTTCAGACAGTAGTGTGGTTTTCAATTTTGATAGTAGGCCAAAGTGAAAAGGAAAGGCCATTTTAGCCAGATTAATGAGCTGTACTTTGGAGCAGCTGCATTGAACAGTCTTAAGGGTAGTAGCATTCTTGTGACAAACAAAAATTAAGGAGAGAATTCCAGATAAAGAAACACCCAAGAGAAAGTCTGATTACAAGATAAGAAATGAGTGCACCTTGAAATTTCAACAATTAATTGATTATAATTGAGTGGAATTATTTTTTTGATAATTGAGTGGAATTATTTTTTTGATAAATGGTCAACTTCACAAGCAAAGCTGCAAGTACCCACCAACAACTGTGTACAACACATCACATGTGCACACACAAATAATGCTGTAAGATACTGGTCACATCAACAGTAAACACCATGGCAATGCCAACCTTGCCTTCCAGCTGCATATAGTCTTTAGTTGATTAAACAAGAGGTGATCAAGATCAATAAAATGAAAGTGTATAGCCAATTAAGAGGTCAAAAATCTGAAAGTTGAATTCTTCTTGGATGCAATCTTGAAAATTCATCAATAACTTCATCAATGTCAATAGGAATATCCTGGTGTAAATGAAGAAGAGCGAGGTTGGAGAGTCTTTCATTGCTCATGGTTGATCTCAGGGCAGTTTTGATTCTCTTAAGACCACTAAATGACCTTTCAGCAGTACAAGAAGTTACTGGAAGAATACAGAGAATTGTTATGAGAGCTTTGATATTGGGGAAAAAGTTAGAGGTTTGAGACAAGGTAGAGTTAAGTGCTGATGGAAGTGAATCTGACCCATGCTCTTTCTCTTCTGATTTCCACTTGATATACCAACTATGGACCTCACTTCTGAGAGAAGAGATATTTGGGAGGTCTCCAGAATATAGCTCTCCCACTTTCAAAAGAACATCATGAACCGTTTGAAAACATTCTTTTACTAGTAGTGATGGTACCAGATACAGGCCCTGGAAAGCAGTCTTTTGATGCAAACTAAACCTTTTTTCTAGTTCAACTTGAAGATGGTCCAAAAGTGGAATACTGATGGTTCTTTTGAAGTATTAAGAAGGACTAGAAGCTGGTGTGGATGCTCTGTGAGACTGTCGACCACATATCCTGGGCATTGATGGTGTGATTCCCACTTTGTCACACATTTCAGAGACTGTTTCATACCATCTTGAGTGGTAATAGTCGACTTGTTCTCTGACTTCCTTGAGTGATACTGTCAATGTATTGATCTCAGATACTGCCTGAATTATGTCTTTGGCTTCTTCTTGAAGACTAGTTGTGAGGCCTCTCAAGTACTGAAGACATTCATTGGTAATGACAAGTGCACTGATAAATTCTGTGGTCGTTATTGCTAGTAAGAGAGTACTAGCATCTGTCACACAGTCATCAGACCACAAGCTAGAACCTTCTGTAGAAATGCTCTCAAAACAAACAAGCGAATAATGAATTTTTTTGACATGATCAAGAGCATCAATACGTTCAATCCATCTTGTCCTGCAAAGATCTTTGAGCTTTAATACATTTGATTCAGGCTGTGCATTCTGTATAGCTTCTTCCAGTTTCTTCTGGCGCTTAGGGTGTGCAGAAAAAAAAAGAGAGAGTCTCTTCACAATACCAATCATGTTACGAACACTTCGATCTTCAAATGAAGCAACTACTGCCAAATTTAAGCAGTGAGAAGCACAGTGAGTATAGAACGCTAGAGGATATTGAGACTGTATTCTCGCTGCAGCTCCTCTTATCTTTCCAGACATGTTGCTGGCTCCATCATAGGCCTGACCACGCATCTTAGATGGATCTAAGTTATTTCTAACGAAGCCCATCATCTTGTCTGCCAATGCTTGTCCAGTAAGGCCACCGTCACATTCCAGGAATGAAACAAGATCCTCTCTGATAGCATTGGTTTCAGGATCAACATATCTAAGAACAATGCAGAGTTGCTCTTTGTTTGAGCTGTCAGTGACTTCATCAGCTATCAATGCAAATCCAGGACTGTTATGAACTTTTCATAAGATCATACCACAAATTTGATCTCCAAGTATATTAATTAATTAATTGATTCTGGATGTCAGGGGATGTATATGTGGCATTTCTAGCAGCACTGTTGAGGTGACCACTCAATGTTGTGTCACCTGCAGAAATACGAAAGTTAAGAAGAGCCCAAAAATTGCCATGGTTGTTACCTGCTGCTTGTTCACCTTCTATATCTGACAAACTATCCTGGTGACCACACAAAGCAATGGTCTCTATGATAGACCAAAGTTTCTTCCTGTTGATCTGAATTGTTTCTCTTGCTCCTTCTCTCAGCTGTACTAACACACTTTCTTGCTTACCACTCATTGTTACTACAAAGGCATCACAGACAGCAATTGCATCCTTGTGGTACTCTCTGGCAGCATGAAAATCACACATCTCATACATTTTCTTGAAATTTGTGAAAGCTGTCTCAATAAACACTCCACTCCCTTTCCGTATATCAATGCTCTTAGCAAACAGAACACAAGGTATACAGTACCTGCCATTCTCCTTCTGGCTATATGACAACCAGCTATACCTAGTCAAGAATCGATGCAGAAAACCATGACTATCTTTAAGTGGAAACTGATAGCTGACATCAGGAGTGAATCCGTGGGAGTAGAAACAATATTTTTCTTGTTCAGTTAGTGATGTTCTTCTTTTGGTCAAATCATCTATATCCATATTAGTCACTGATACTTCAGGTTGTGGCTCAATTCGAGGCTGCTTTGGTAATGGTGGAATAGAAGAGCTGGTTGAAATTATATTCTCACTGGAGCCCAAATCAGGTGGAAAAGTAGAAGAGGCTGTGGAAGAACTATCACTTGGATGATCACTGTAAAAGGAATTGACCAGTGTAATATCTAATTCTTATCCATTGAATTTATTGTAGTGCAATAAATTGTATAAAAAAAAAAGGAAGGAAGGAAGAAAAATGTACATACACACACATACATACATATATATATATATATATATATATATAATGTATGCAGAGTCCAATTAGCTAAATTGAATCGGTGTATTTTACCTGGGGTATTTTACCTGGGGTTCGAAGATCTCTTTTGAAAAACCTGTGCAGTGATTGAGACATTGTTCTGGATTCCTCACTTAGCTTGCTACACTTTTTTAAACAGTCAAGTTTACTGGCAGCTGCTTTCAACTAAGAACATGTTTTGGGGAAGCTGCTATTGTGGCTGACTTAGTGAGTGATCTCCCAAATTAAAATTTTCATTGCCATTATTCTATAACTATAATAATTATTTTTTCAGGTCAAAATTAGATAGTAGTTTAGAGCTGTTGGCATTAGGTGTGCTGCTACTGTAGGTGACCTGGTGAACTGGAAAGTAATTAACTACCAACACCAAAAATCAACAACAACAAAATAATAGATAAAAGAAAGTAAAAATTTCATTGCCATCATTCTCTAAACTCTAGCTAACTGTTCTATTTTGTAAAGAAATTTGAAAGTGCTTCAGGGCTGTTTTCTAAGACTGTGGTTATTCAAGTAAATTCATCATTTTTAGCCAAGCAAGCTGAATATCCCTGCTTAAGAAGAATATTTTAGCCTGTTACAGCAAGCTATGGATTGATTGAGACCACAGTAGAACTATTTCAGCAATGCCTTAGAAGTTAGTGAAATTTTGACCTCAGGTTAACTATAATGTATGGCTAAGGTTAAAAAAAAAATTAAAAAAAAATCCAGAAAAATGGGGGGGGGGGGGGCAAATGCCCCTTTTGCCCCCCTCCCCCCCCCCCCCCCCCTGGCTATGCCACTGTGCTTGGTACACTAAGATTTACTGATTCCATACTGAACCACAATTTTGTACCAGATTTAAATCAGTAAAGGGTCATCTAAATTGTATTAAATGTATCACCTGCTCTGAAGAGTGCATAGCATAAACAACAAGGAGATTTCTTGTTGCCCTCACCTCATTGTAACTGGTAGAGACTCTTAATACAGTTGAAGGGGATGAGAATCGCTCTGCTGTGATCTCTACTTTACGCCATATCTCTGAGAAGAATATATAGAGAGAGAGAGGAATCTTTCTGCTTGGAGTTTTTTTTTTGTGATAGGTCAGTTCTTATACTCAGTCTCTTGTCCCTCCTCACTACGTCCAAGCCCAGCAAGCTTATCTGCTGCACTAAGCCATATGTCAAGTGCACTGATATTAAACATATGATAATTTAGAACGTTATAGCTATGTAGATGAGAAAAATATTCTGAAGCTCATTTGGCATTATTATTTCTTCAATGACACACTGGTATCATTTACATCACAAAATTTGCCAAGACCAAATTTATCTTCCTGCATCAACGACCACATGCGAACAATTTTTTCTTTAATCACATTATATATATTTGGATCACATTTAACATAGATTTCCTGACACCTGACACCAAGGATATTCCCAATGAATTAGGGTCAGAATTGCACTTAGAAATAGATAGTTGCGGAACTACTTGTGATCACCTAATGTATAAAAAAATTTTTATTTTTTATTGAAGGAATTACAAAAAGATTATCACAGTCTAACATGATGGATGGGGGAGTGAAACTAAACCTGTTGAGGTGGTACAGTTACAATACAGTTTATCATTCAAATCCTTGATCTCTTTATGATTGAACAACATCACATAAAGTGCTAAAAAGACCATATCCTTATGGTCACATAATGAAGTATGCTTCCAGATTTAAGTGCAAACTACAAATAATTTAAAGTTTTCAATTTCAAGATGGAAAATGCTAGTCAGCTTGCAGTTGAGGCTCATGGTGGCCTTATATGTCCAAGAAAAGATCATAAATGGTTTCCTTGCCCCTCAATTAGCCAGGAAAGAACCATTATTTATGTTCTTTGGGCAACCAGTTTTATAAGATAAATTCATATTGTGGTCAATTGTGGCCATATTAGAAATTGACCTCTAGAGGCTATTCACCCCGGATTCAAATAGTCTTCCCTATTTTTTTTCTTCAAGGTATTGGGCCAGACAACTCAATTTTAAACGCCAAATCTCTGCCTCTTCAATTGCAAACGGGACTGTATTACAAGTATGGAACTCTATTACAGGGACTGGACTAATAGGAATGCATAGGTTCATTATAGGAGCAGCTGATCCATTTACTAGGTGTCTGGAAACACCCCTGTACAGGTACAAAATTTAGGGTTGGGGGGGGCGGGGGGCAGGTGGGTTTCTGGATTCTCCCTTTTAACTCACAATAGTGGTAATTAATAGTTCTTGACATGTGCTTCACCTTTTATCCAGCACCTCCACCTGATCCTCTCTCATGGACCATATGATGTTCATCAGTTTGTGTATATAATAGTTCGAGTCTCTTTCCATTTATTAAAAATAACAACAAAACAACTAAACTTCTAGTAAGTTGAGCATATAAGGTTATGTTATTAGGAATGATCTTGATTTGGGTCACAAAAGAAATCAACTTTGTATGCTGTAGCTGCATAATTTGATGTTATTTATGATTAGAGGAATACCCTTCAATTATTCCATCCTTAACATATTGAAGAGAAAAGATTAATTTCCTCAATATCCTGACCTCACTTAGTGCATGTTATGATGCACCACGACTCCCTCTAGAAACTTCCTTTTGAATGGGATCAGATTAAACATTATAATTTAGTAGTTACTCATGAATAGGAAAGTCTTTAATGGACCTACACCCTAACCCTAACCACATTTTCCCTAAATGGGGCCAGTCATCCCCTCAGCACCCCCTGAAAATGTACAGACAGACGAATTGTCAATTATAGTAAGATATCCCACCATATCAGTATCTAAAAAATGTTGTTATATTTAATTATTGTATTAATAATATTTCCTTTATTACATAACATACAAGTGAATAAAATATTTATCATTCTGTACAGGTTGTACTCTGCGCTCTCTTTGATGTGTTGTAATTAAAAAAAAAAAAGTGTTGTGATTGCTGACTTCCAAATTATTCTGCTGTCTACATACAACATAGAGAGCAAGGTGTAGAGAGCCAACTAGTAGTAACGTGCTGTTGATACCTGCCAAATATTGCCATTATTGTTACTCAAATGATTCACACTTACCGTGTGGTACATGCACCAAATTTCTAACAACCTGTGAAAATGGGATGGCTAATTACAAGTATATCATCTTTTTTTTTCTTTTTTTTTGTTATTATGGTATTTATTAGGTTGATGCAAGTGATCCGAGTGTATGTGTAACAGAATACCTTCACAATTGTAACTTATTTTGAGGGGAAATGAAGAAATTATACTCATTAAAAATAAGCATTATTCACAATTGTAACTTATTTTGAGGGGAAATGAAGAAATTATACTCATTAAAAATAAGCATTATAAAAAACTGGACTGCATTTGTGGCCTCCAGCCGTGACTGCCAGCTAGGCCCACCTTTAGTGGGTGGTAGGCACACAATTGTCTACTGGAAGGGCATCCTGTAGAGTTTAAAATGCGCTATGTAACAGTGGTACTAGGCCAAGCAAAGTTTTTAAAAGGCAGTTTAAGGAAATGGGGGTTGGGCACATTTTTGCTAACCTCATTTAGAGTGTGTTTACTATGATTGGCATTACTCAGCCATCACTCATGTAGTCCCCCCCTCCAAATTTCAACAACCCCCCCCCCCCCTGGTCAAATAGGCCAATTAAAAAAACAAAAACAAAATTAATAGAGATGACCCTCTGGACCCCAAGATCCCCCACAAAAAATTTGTGTCCTTTGGCCTTTTCCTCAAGGATGAGTTAGCACACACATATTATATGTGTGCGCACTCACGCACACATGCATTCACACACACACACACACACAATTAGCTCCATTATAGTAAGATGTACATTTAATACACTTAAAAAAAAATTTCAAAAGCACTAACAAAAAACCTTCAAGAATGTTGTTGATAAAACAATATATTGTCCAAAGGTGCTCCAAGAAACATCACTGAGTTTAAAATTAACTTCTTTTTAAAAAAAAAAATTTTTTAATTTTTTATTTTTATGTCAGTAAGGAATATGCTCTTAAATCCATTGAAATGTGTGTTTTACATCCATCCACACATTAAACTTTGTGGATATTAGGGAGACCCCTTTGGAAATTCCTTATATGCCCTAGTTTATATCCTGCTCTTTGCATATTCAGCTATGGATAATATTAATTTCCTTCCCCCACCCCCCACCCCCTCAATTGAAACTACCACTCAGCAGAATTCAATGATCATTGCAGTTGATATTTCAGTAATACCTTTGCAAATTTGCTCATTTTTAAAAACTTTTATGTACCCCATGCAGTGTGCTACATATCTCACATCTCCATGGAAGGTAACACTTGAAGAACAAAGCTTCCCAAGCAGCTTTTCAGTCCATCACACAATTTTGTGTCCAGTCTATGACTTCATTAACATAGCCATGGAATATATTATTGCATTATTGTGTTAGAATTCCATGATGTAGCATTTTTAACTAGTATGTTTCTCACATTGTGGACATATTGTAGCATTTTTACAGAGTAATTTATATAGATATACTATGTCATGTCTGCATTCAACTTTTTGGCTCCTCTAAAAATAAATCTGTTAATTTTAAGAGGTTGTCATTATATGTGCTGACTTATTCTTAGTTTGATCAGGTGTGGATGGAGCTAGGTTTCATAATAAAAAAATTTAAAAAAATGAAGTAAGGGTTAATGTAGCCATGTGTCATCAAGAAATATGGCTACTCTCCTAGTTCGAGTAAGTTTGCATTTCTTTTGTGTGTGTGCCTCACTTTTTGTTAATAGTTCTAACATAAAGGGACCTTTTCTTTTACTAGAGCAAAATATCAGTGAGGAGTAAGCTCCAGGAATTAGCACCTGACCTACAGTTTTTATCTTCTCCTAACTACTAGTCTAAAACTGGACTAGAAGATTGGATAGCTAAGGAATATGTTCTGGTATGATGCAAAATTATCATCCCTGCTGATGCCACTCAGAAGCTCTGTATTCAAGAATCTCTAAACTAGTTTATGTATGGTAATGTATAGCAAGCAGAGTTGCAACTAACAGGCTGAAGAAACATTAGCAGAACTCTTCTCCTGAACTAAATTGTGTACAATAGTCCCTCTTTTGAGAGGCCAACCTTAATTCAGACAAAAATCTGTACTCGTGTGTGGTGGAAAGGGTGTAGTTAAACAATTATATCACAGTATATGTACAATAAAATGTGTATATTATTAATTAAACATCTGTACTTAATTAGCCAATTTCATGAAATTAGTCCTTTTAAGTCTGTTTGGCTTTTTAGTCATCTCTAAATTACAATGGCTTTTTTTGTATCAGCTCTAGAAAATCTGCCTTGTCTGAGCAAGAGCAAAATCTTACAATGCATAGAGAGAGGCATGGTTGCAGTTAAATTAGACTTTTTTCCTTCTAGAATTAAGCTCCTCCTATTCCTAGACATCATTCCAAGACTGATTACATGTGCAAATCGAAAGATGCACAATAGGATCACATAATTAGTACCTTTAACCACTAAGCAAGCAAATGCTATACAATTTTTTGTTGTTGTTGTTCCTATAGTGGTATCATTTGGGTGGTCTTAGGTCTAAAGAAAGAAGAAGGTCTTTCACCAGAGGTACAGACAGCATTCATCTTGCACTGTGGTGTCTCAAGGGGAATATTCCTCGATATCTTTACTAGCATAATTTATCAATTTTAACCACTGAGCAGACAAGTGCTATACAATTTTTCTGTTGTTGTTCCTATAGTGGTATCATTTTTCTGTTGTTGTTCCTATAGTGGTATCATTTGGGTGGTCTTAGGTCTAAAGAAAGAAGAAGGTCTTTCACCAGAGGTACAGACAGCATTCATCTTGCATGTGTGGTGTCTCAAGGGGAATATACTCGATATCTTTCCTAGCAAAATTTATCAATTTTAACCACTGAGCAGACAAGTACTATACAATTTTTCTGTTGTTGTTCCTATAGTGGTATCATTTGGGTGGTCTTAGGTCTAAAGAAAGAAGAAGGTCTTTCACCAGAGGTACAGATAGCATTCATCTTGCATGTGTGGTGTCTCAAGGGGAATATTCCTCGATATCTTTCCTAGTAAAATTTATCAATTTTAACCACTGAGCAGACAAGTACTATACAATTTTTCTGTTGTTGTTCCTATAGTGGTATCATTTGGGTGGTCTTAGGTCTAAAGAAAGAAGAAGGTCTTTCACCAGAGGTACAGACAGCATTCATCTTGCATGTGTGGTGTCTCAAGGGGAATATTCCTTGATATCTTTCCTAGCATAATTTATCAATTTTAACCACTGAGCAGACAAGTGCTATAGAATTTTGTTGTTGTTGTTCTTATAGTGGTATCATTTGGGTGAACTTAAAATTGAAATAAAAATAAAAATGTTCTTTTTAAATCTCTCAAAAATCACTAAATCACAATTAAAATGGTAGATGTTGCTACAGTATTATTCTAGTTTTACCTTTTAACATATCGCAAAATACTAAGCTAAAGTGAGTTGCAACATCATCTTTTATCATTCACTATTGTCCATCATCAGAGTTATTTGCTGCACAGTCAATTATTATTTATTCATTCGATTTTACTACTAATTCTCCACCATAATTAATTGGCCAAGAGTTATAATTGAAACACATCCAAGAAAAAAAGCCATTATTTTAAAAGTTATATGAAAATAATGAGTGTGAATAAAGTGATAATAGAAAGTGGATATGCCGCCTAGCTCTAGATGTGTAAATGAAAAAAATAATAAATAAAAAAAATAAATAAATAAAAAAATGGAAAAAAAGGGGAGAAAGAGGAACTAAACAACTGAATATAATTGATAACATCTAGGCTAGAGTGTAATAGAACTTTTTCCTATTGTCAAACTTTCTTTGTCTTGATCCAATTGGTGCACTTCTCTTTGATGTAGAGGTCATGTTCACTGTAAATCAAAAGAACAGCAGAAATATGAAAGTTTGTCCATTAGAGAACTACTTTATTGTTTCAATTTAGCATCCAGTAGCTTACTTGCAAAAAAATGTCCCCATTCTGTCAGAGAAACATCAGCATCACTATCTGGATCCATGACTTCCATTAATTGGCTAAAGAAAAAGTTACAAAACAGAAAAGAATCTACTTCTTGACGGAATTTGTGCTGCTCTCCAGAAGTAAGTACATCGTTGTTATCTTGGTTGTAGTACCCAAACTTCCATAGGAGCACATTTTTCTTCGTAACATCTGAAACTAAGATGTGTAAAGACATAGTTCAAACACAGATTTTGTAGTAGAACAGAATGCTGAAGGTATACTTGTACTTGAATATCATTGGCAAGGCCTACTTATATTTAGTTTAATTTTATACGTTTAAAGTGACTTACTGATGGATGGATGCTCTAAAATGTATTGGATGTCGATGCTATCAGTTTCTAAGTGATCATACTGAAAGTTGAACAGTTGAATCAGGTCATTCGCAATTTTCAAGAAATGAGTTTCATTAAGTCTTTCCACATTGTTTGGAATATAAACAGATGAACAGTTTATTGTGCCGTTCAGGCACTGACTAAAAAATTTAAAAAACAGCAACAAAAAAAACAACAAAACTAATTAAACAAACAGATGGTATATATTATATACACAATATTTTTATATCCTAGAATATATAGCAGTGCCTTACCATAGCCCGCAACTGTGGTATGGGTTTAGGAAAACCTCCCCATCACTATATTCATGACTGTTGTGATAACATGTTGCTCTCAAATCTAAAAAAAAAACCAAAAAAAAAATTTTTTTAAATAAAGCAAAAAAACCAAAACAAACAGAATTTGGAGCTGGTCATATTAACTATATCTATTATTCAAAGCACTGAAGTACATAGCATAGAGTAGTGTATCAAATATTATTTTTAAAGGAGTTTTACATTGAGAATAAATAAATATTCATGTCCCTGGTTTTTATTTAAACACAACATTAATATTCTGTTGCATATAAATCATGAATTAAAAAAAAAAAAAGTTCCCAAAGAGTCATGAAAAAATTAATGGGCATACCGCAATCCTCATATCTCAGTCCTGGTATGTTTGTTCCTGGAATAGCAACACCATTAGCATCTGAACACCAGCAGAAATTTGGTATCAGGAAGCTGCACTGATATCTTGAATATTCTTCACCACTGTTCTTGCAGTTTGGAACATAGCATGTATCCAGTTCTTCAACCTTCAGAGTGTCTAGCCTGGCTTTGTTATGGAGAACAGTTGCATTACAACGAATATCATACTCAGTCCAATTCAGGGTCAGGAATTTATTTCGATGTTGTCTGCAAGTATTATTCGGAACTGAAGGAAGAGACATGGTGACACCTGCAGGTTCAAATGTAGTATCCCACATGTTACAGTTTCCTATGCTCAAAGATTTACTAAAGTAGGATACAAAATTTCACAAGGTTCAAAGTTGTTTTATTGTCTTTTTTAATTTTCAGATAATAAAATGGCAAGCTGAAATGTATGTACACATGCATGGATGTGTGTGTGTGTGTGTGTGTGTGTGTGTGTGTGTGTGTGTGTGTGTGTGTGTGTGTGTGTGTGTGTGTGTGTGTGTGTGTGTGTGTGCGCGCGCGTGTGTGTGTGTGTGTGTGTGTGTGTGTGTGTGTGTGTGTGTGTTTAGGCTAAAACCATGCAAAATCTTCGATAGATGTCTAATTCCAGAAGAAGAAAAGAAATTTAGTTATGCTTACATTCCCCATTGTAGAGAATCGTCAAATCTCCATTTCGTTTACATTTCGCATTTTCAAATTCGCAGGTGTTATTATATGTATCCCCATAGTATGAGCAGATTGGTGACAGTGCTTCACCACTGCAATCTTTGGTGCAGGCATCCAGGACCTCACAACTTTCACCTGTGCACTGCTCCCCACATGCTCTCTGTTGATGGAAATAATTATTAACAGTAAATGATGATTCTCAGCTATTGTAAAACTAACCAAATTTACATAGCAAAAAAACAAACAACTTACTTCAAGTAATATTAGAAGCAATACTTTGAATATCAGTTTGAGTTCTTTCCCCATTTTGAATGTAAACACTTAAAAAAACAAAACAAAACAATTTGCAATGATAATTATTTGCAATTATTAGCTGTTTGCAAAAAGGAATATGCTAGGATAGCTGTATCTATCAAATCTTCAGTTAGGCGAAGTTTTCTTGGTAGTTTTATAATGAAGGAACGTTATGTGGCTTCCTATCATATCGCGCTGTTATAAATATTTGTACAAAAACAGGAACCGGATATATTTTCTAAAATCACCTTTCCGGAGGTTGGTTCCCCCAACTCCCGCAATGGCTCTTTCGGAGTCTTTCCGGAATTTGCACTAATATTTTCATAACTTCGGGCAGTAAACGTGGAGGTCAGTTATCAGAGGTAGTTTAGCTAAACGGTGTTACCGTGGTTATTTTTCCATTCTGTGAGGTAGCTAGCTAGTTAACTATAGCTAGAAGCTAAGCAGGGCTTTTCATAACTTGTCTATCTTTGATGATGAAGCTGGATGCCATGGATTACTTACCAAACAATTAGTTTCGTTTTTTCCTGCTTGACATTGTGGATGGTGCATTATGGAGACCACTAGCTCAGTGCTTCTACAGTCCATCTTATTCTTCTATACTTTGATCTGATCATCATCTTACATTGTCAATTTTTGTGGTCTGGTATCATCATAGCTATATAGCTATATAGCTAGGTTGATAAATGTATGATTAGCAGGGATTTGAAGTTAGTGCCACTGAAAAGTTATACCTAACCAATAAAAAAGTATTTAATTGAATGAAACTGTAGCCATCCTCTAGAAAATAGATTCCACTGTAACCAAACATTTTAATGATTAGGTACTCGCTGGAGGAGGTTAAGAACTCTAGTTAGGGAATGCAGTAAATAGCTGAAATGTCAGTTTGAGCAAATGAGCTGACTATTTTAGTGGGTTTATGGCAGTGAGCTTGCTTCAAGATCTGTTCCTTGCTGGAATATGCAAACAGTTTTATAATTAGGTGAATACAGTCACTCTAATATTGGACATTTCTATCTCATATGGCCACATTGATTTATGGGGTGCATATATAAGATCTCATAAAATAATTGGAAAATGTGATGATTCCTGCCAAGATTCTTAGCTCATCATCACCTGATATTCGCTACCAATTATTCTATTACCAGAGTTTTTCCTGACTGGATTTAAAAAATTTTTTTTAAACACTGCATCTCAGAAGTATCTCTCCACTTGATGCTACACCAGGCTAAATGCTGTACAAACCATTTGGTCACCCCATTAGTCCCATGAATCAGTACAAACTTTTGGTTAAAATTTTCAGTTATAATTATTTTGGCAATCTGTGCTAATTGCTTGATTTGTGTTTGGCATTGATGAAAACAGTGAATAAAAAGAAAATGAACTAAAAATGAACCAAAAAATTGTATTACAAAAAAAAATTAGAATACTATGCATTCCCCCCCCCCCTTCAAGAAAAAGTTCAAATCTAAAAGTAAGGGGTGGGGCTAATTCACCTGGACAACCTCCTGGTTTTGTAAAGGTGATTAGAAATCTTAGAATTTACGGTATAGTTTACTAGTTTAAAGCTGTATTACTTCATTTTGATTCAACGTGCTACCCACTATTGGGCTGACAGCGGTCCAGTGGATAGTGGCTCTTCCTGCGAAGTAGTTATTATTCATGCTGAGAAGTGTGACACGCTGTAGCAGCCTGCAAGTTTATTTGGTAAGATTCTTGAAGTGTTCATGGCAATGTTTCATCATATGAAGTAAATGAGGGGAGGAGAGAGCATCACTGTGTCAAAGCTGATGTTGGCTGGTGCTGTACTTCCAGGCACCTGTACTATAAACCATTAATCTCACACAAGTTGCACCATAATGGAACATGTACGAACACACCTGGTTTCCTTGGTGATGAGTTTTTTTTATTATTTTTTTTAAAGGGACATGTGATATAATAGTAAAACAGATGTCTGGAGCATAATCGATAGTTATGGAACATGTATAAATAATTTATTAAATTAAAAATAAATTGTCATGCACAAAGATTAGGTTTAGTGGAGGGTTAATTTAATTTTGTTAACAGTCCTTTTTCTAGGTGAAATTATTTTATCCATTCTTTTTGCTATTCATCTTGACCTTCACTTCTTTAATATTGATCACATGATCTCTTGTTTTAAGCCCTGTCCACACTACAAACAGGTTTGTACCTCTCTCCAGCAACACCTGGTTCTAAACATTTTCTTGCGTTCACACTAGCATAGTGCTGCGCCCGCTCCACATCACCTGCATGGGCTGAATAATTGGCTGGGTTAATTAATTGGTTTTCCTCTACCTCGTATAGAAAAAAGGTATTTTATTTTCTCATGTGCTACTTTGTTTTGTTGTTTTTTTCCTCTTGCAATATTATCGCACAAATGGAGGATAGAGAGGAGGGAGAAAGCTGTTGTAGCTGAACTCCTAATAGTGCACATCAAAAATAAAGCCACAGGAATGTTAAATATATCTGAGCCACTTGAGCCTACCCTTCTGAAGGTTTCAGGTGAAACCGGGTAGAACCCGTTGGGATGAAACCTGGTGTAATGTGGACACGAAAAACCCGTTCCAGATACCGAATGAAAACTGATTTTAGTGTACAGTGTGGACAGGGCTTAAGTCTGTCATATTCATCATGTCCTTCAGTATGGAATACTTATTCAAACAATGTGTGTGTGCATGTGTGCACACCTGCTCGTGTGTGATATTTAAGAGTACAAGTTCCGCTAGAAGCTGGATATCATGTGTGTGTGTGTATGTCGTTTGTCAGCTGATAAAAAAGGCTTGCTTGTATATTTATTCTAGACAGTGTTATATTCCAGACAGAGTGTTAAGCTAATGCTTTCATGCACACAAAATAGTTTCTAGTCCTTGACACAGGGTGTGGATCAGGATTGCAACTGGTTATTGTATCCACGGGTTACTTACAAATGGCAGTCATCTTATTATAATTAACAATTTATCTGTCTGCCTGTATGCGCAGATTCCAACTCCTTCTAAACTGCTGGAGCTCTAGGGATCTTTATGAAATTTACAGGGATTGATTAGGGCACCTCATTGCATGTTCTAGCGAAAGTTTTGTTCAGATTGGGTGGCTATGGGTGTGGTGTTGTTGACAATGGGTGTGATTTGGTAACATGGAAGGCTAACAAGTGACCAAATCCAATTTAGCATGTGGTCTCCACATGACAGAGGCATGTTATTATCCTGTAGGTGTGGGTGTGGTTTTTAAAGTAGCCACATCCATTAAAAAGTTGTTTTCTCTGCAAAAAAACATGTTACTTTCATAAAAGTGTTCATTAATTGTATCATGTTTGTTTTATTAATGAATTAGTATCAATAACCCCTACATGTTGCATTAAGGAAGCTAAACAAAACCGCCCTTGTTAGTGAATATTAGTTTCACAAAAGTGTTCATTAATTGTATTATGTTTATTTGATTAATGAGACTAGTGTCGATAATTTGTACCTGTTACATTAAGAAACTGAACAAGTTTGTTTCTGCAGGAGGTTAAAGCCTTTTGCTAGTTTCCATAAATATGCAAAAAGGCATAGCTATGTTCTTGAGTATCCATTCGAGTTTAAAACTTTGATTCGTTTTCATAAAACCATCAAGATCTATCAATTTAAGCGAGACAATCACTGAACGTGGGCAAGGGAAACATTATTCTTAGATTTTTTTTATCCAGATGAACACAACCTGATTTGGGGTCCCAATGTTGACCTGTATCACCAGGTGTTATTATTGGTTAGAGTTATGTACTTGTAGACTTATTTAATAATTGTGTGGTTCGTGACATTCATGTTCTCAACAAAGAGGAAAGAGAATGCTTCAAATATTTCATTTCTAGCTTTGATTGTAGTTGCCTATGTGTTTATCCCACCTCTGATATTTGAATGTGTGTGCGGGCTGCTTCTATTGATGCAATTATTGAGTGTTTGGTGTGTCAATAATGCAATAATAACATGAACATTCTCATACTTTTGCATCCATTCAATTATTTTGAGCTCAATTAGCATAAGCCCTAGGGCGAAGTATTACAGGTTGGGTCAAGTGAAACAAGCTATGCCAGGGTGTATAGTTAAAGGATGGTCTGAAATGGTTTAATTGTTCCTTTACATTCTGTCTGCTATCAGTATAAGCATCATTTTATCAATGACACCTGCATGAACAGGCTTTCTACTAGTTACTGAACTTTGGATGACCAAATGTACTTTAGGTACAGGCTCCTTCAGAATAGAAGCATATTGAATGTTCTAAAAACTGGTTTACTTAAAATTATATTAAATTTCACTGAGCCCAAATTTTTTTACCTGCTCATTCAAAACTGACTGAGGGGTACAGACACATCATTCTTGAGTCTTCCCCTGGATTTGTAATCTCCCTGTGGTGTGCATGTGCAGTAGTTTTGGTTGAGCCTTGGCCAGGTTTGAAGGTGTTTTCAGCGTAACAACTGTTCACTTACAAATATTTAGGAATAGTCTGTCTTGAGGGAACTGTTCACTTGTATGTACAGAGAGTCTGATACTCAGTTGGATGGCTGAGATTCCTGTGATGTTTAAAGTATGTCTTCTGCGTCTTAACTCACTCATTAAAAAAAAATACAGAGTGTGCATCCTATTCTATCCTTGCTAGAAGTTTCTTGTGGATTGGCTAGTTGTATAGTTTGTAGCAAAGAAGCTAAGTGATGACTGTTGGCCATTTTTTCATCCTAGAACCTTAAGGTTGGTCATGCACAACTGAAGTGGAAATGAGTTCAATTCTTTTTCCATCTTAAATCTCTTGAAATTCCCTGCAACTTACATTACGCATTCAGCTGTGACCAGGTAGTGAAGTCCATTAAAAAGACTGTTTCTCTCTTGAGTTCAATTTTTTCCCTTCATCTAAAATCTCTTGAAATTCCCTGCAGATTGCAATTATGCATTCATCTGTGATCTAGTTATGAAGTCCATTAAATAGATTATTTCTCTCTTAATGCCTTGTGAACATAATTAGTAGTGAGAAGCGTGTTGTAGGTTTTTGTTTACAAAGTAAATTGCATATTACATCCTTTATTTGTGCACATGCATGGATAAAAACAAGGATATTTATTATTGGGAGTCTTACAGCTTCATTAATTGTTCTGTTTCAAATGATGTTTTTTTTTTAAATGAGAAGAGTCGTCAGGCCAATTTCCAGTCTTTCTATAATTGTAAATTCCCATTTTATTGTTTACAGAAATATTGTCAACCAAGTGTTGGTCCTTGTTGTATTTGCTCTCGTCACTCTGCGTCCCCTCCTCCTCCACGTCACCTCAACCCAGCTTCCTGCCTGCTGTCCTCTGCTGTCTGCTGTCAGACTGCCATGGATGCCAGCCTCACCAGCCAACAAATACGGACCATCTTCATTGACTATTTCCTTGCCCTGGAGCATGACTATGTGCACACGTCCTCCACTGTACCTCACGATGATCCTTCTCTGTTGTTCGCAAATGCTGGCATGAACCAGGTACACGCGCACACACACACGAACACACACACACACACACACACACACACACACACACACACACACACACACACACGCACACTTGAACACACACCCAGACACAGTACTAGTGTAATGATGCTTCACTAGTATTGTACATAATACAGTGCAGTAGCTTAGTTTGTGGAATTTAGACTTTTACCTGTTGCACACAGGTCTAGGAATACTTGAAATGGTGGTAGGGGGTGATGGGGTGGGGGTATCCACAAGTTTCGAACAAGAATGGATTTTTTACAAAACTCAAAAGTTGTAAATCATACCACAAGTTTAACCTCATCTAAGTGTTCTAAACAAATATTTTGCTGGGCCTAATAGGCTATGTTTTAATAATATTATAGTAATTATTTGCCACAGGTCTCAGTGTGGGACTGCTCTTGTTCCTTCTCAAATTTATTTTTGCTTTGTTCTCATTTTGATGCATAACTTATTCGCTAGGTGTGAACCTCAAATTCATTTACAGACCATCTGTAGTACCATATGTATTTAGGATTGGTTCTCACTATGGTGTCAAATTTCCTCTGGCTGATCAGTGCTGCCACTGGCTTATGTAATTTTTTTGCCCCCCTCCCCCTCCCTTTCCATCTATTCCTTGTGTGTGATAGATGGATCCAAGCCAGTCTTGCTTGCCTTAGTGGTAATCGATATCTATAAGTGTGTAGGCACTCAAGGATCATGTCTGCAAAGTTTCGTCAATATCCATTCAGCCATTTGGCTGTACCTTGAGCATGCACATGCATACACATACACACACATGCACACACACACAGAGTGTGAATGGATATTGATGAAATTTTGCAGACATGATCCTTGGGTGCTTACTATGGTTTTTACCAAAAAGAATATCTGAAAATATCACCCCTGGAGGGGGAAGAGGGAATTTCCATTAAAAAAACAAAACCAAAAAAACCCCCCATAAAACCGTGGCTCAGTTGTTAAAGCACAGGTCTCTTAAGCTGTAAGTCAGTGGTTCAAACCTGGACGAGGTTGATTTTTTTTTCCTTTCTTCCCTCCCCTTTTTTTTTCTTTTCTCCCTTTTTTCCTTCCTTCATTTCTTCTTCTGCAATCCCCTTCTTTATCCTCCCTTATTTTCTTCTTTTCCCCTGTTTTTCTCTTTGTTTAGGTTGATTAAATAGAGAACACTTGTTATTTGTAGAGGACTCAAGTTGATTTTTTATTCCTTGAGTTGATTTGATATTTGTTGAGCTGATTTGTTACATATAGATTACTGGCCTGAGTAGATACATGCACACATATACACATGTAATTAGGTGATTGATCATTAAATTATTTATTATCGTGTTATATTGTCACATCTATTGGTGGGAAGCTAACCTATTTAAGGAAGCTTAATCAGTGTTGCCAGAAGTAGTGATTTTCACCCAAAAGTAGTGAGTTTTGGAAACAAATAGGGAGGAATTAAGTCTGATTAGGGAATTCCCATAGCCCTAAAAAATGTAGTGAATTTTCAGTAGGAGTCAATGATTCCAGATAGATTGGAAAAGAGCCAGCTGCACATGCAGAAGATGAGACTGGAGGAGCATGCCTTCAAGTTTCTGAGGAAAGCTGCTTAAAAACATCAAGATCCTTACCAAGCTGGTTCCATTCCAATTGCCACTGTTCTTGCAAATTACTCCTGAGAGAGAATATCTGTATCCACATTCCATTAAATATTCCATTACAGGGAGAACTGGAGTTTAAGTGCTTTCGTTGGTAATATGTACTTTGAATACTAAACAAAATCTCTGTTAGCTTTTTTGGTAGTGATTTTTTTTTTCGATGATGAAAAAGGTAGTGATAAAAGTATTGTTTTTGAGCAATATAGTGGTAATTTTTGGCTGAATCCATTTGGTAACACTGAGGCTGATCTCCAGGAGAATGTGGTGTAGTCTTGAGAAGTGATGCTACAAGTAGAGATATTCGGAGACAAATTGAGAGAGAAAAGGTCTGATTAGGAAATTGCTAAAACTCTCAAAATGTAGTGAATCAGAGTAGGGATTCCATACAAAGTTGGACCATAGCCAGATGCCCATGCAGAAGAAGAGGAGACTGGAAGAGAATGCAAGAATCAAGCTCCTTACCAAGGCAGCTCCATTCCAATTGTCACTGTTCTTGCAACTACACCTGGAGAGGAGAGAGAATATCTGTGTCCCCAATTCTTTCCATAAGATGTTTCATCCCAGGGAGAACTTGAGTTTAACTGCCCAATGATCAAGGAGCTGGCCTGAGACACCAGCATCACAGAAAATTTTGGCTTGATATGCATTCATACAGGATCCCATGGGGAACTTTTAATTCTAACTGTTCAGCCTGGGTGCAATTATTAAAGCTCTGATCTGAAAAGAAAGCTGTAGCTAATATGTTCCAATACATATATTTGTAATAAGTGGTTTGAATGTGAATTATAATCTGTGTTTTGTAGTGATTTTTTTGATAAAAAGTAGTGACGTTGAGCTGAATCCATTGGTAACACTGACCTTGACATATGGATTTTTCAAAAAAATGAAACATTTGTGAATGAAGAAGCTTGAATTATATTTGATTGGATACTCTAGTCAGTGTGGTTATTCCTATTCAAGCCTCATCCTGTGGGTTTACAAGGCTAAAATTGCCAAAAGTCGTATTGACAACTCTTGGACATACGCTGGGTCACACTTGGCCACACCACTCTCCTACCAAAGTATCATATCAATTACAACCCGCTTTTCAGGGTAGGCACATCCTACACAGTGGATGGTTTTAGCCTAAAAAATTTTGGGTCACCCGTCCACATCCCTTCCTGCGGACATGTCAGGTCAAACATGCCAAATATGATATAATCCATTTATAGTACTTATAAATGGTCAAATTGATGGACCTAGGGACTCAGAAGCATGCAAACACAACTTGAATCTAATAGGGAAATGGGTTGGGTAACACTAGCTCACAGCTTTTCATGTGTATATATCATTATGTCCTGGGCAACGGCCGGGTATATGCTGCTAGTATTATATAATAGTTGAAAAACAAAATCGCAGCTCTAGTAGTTTGAGTGTGTGACATTTCCTAATCTCCAGATTGCAACATGTATTCATCAATAGCAACTTCCAGTATGCATAGCTGGGAGTACATTAGGGAGGTGAAATAGTCCCTTAATAACATATAAATAACACAATGTGACCTCAACCTGAGTGATCAGTGGTACACACATAGCATTTGTCTTTGCCCAAACTCCGATTGTAAAATTTAGTCAGGCTTTTGCAAATTCCTTTTCGTGTCTATAGCCTTATCCTTAGCCTTGGCTGTGGTCATACTCCACCTACATCCCGTAATGATGTGCTGTCTTGGTGCAATCCTGTCTTTTGACAGCAAGCATGGACAAGAACAGGTTCTGGAAAATAGGGGGGTAATTCTTGCAATTCCTGGAGGCTAAAACAGTGCCTGACGTCACATGGCAACAGCTATTTGAAACTAATTCTATGCATGGCTGGTAGCAAACATTAGACATATAGGAAACCAAGGATGACATTCTTTCCTCTCACATTTCCCCTTGAAGAAACTTTACAATATTTATATTCCAACATCAGTTGTTCTTAATTTGGATACGAAGCCTGATTGCTATAACTTCAGCACATGACCTCATGTAACTCTGGAGTTCACATATGCAACAGTAACTGTCATTTTTCTAGGTGTTCATGGTCAGACCAAATGTGGAGGTCCCTGGACCCTTTCTTCTTGTTCTCATCCCAAAAATAGAATGAGATGAAGTCTCAGAGTTCAAGCCACACCAAACACAGTATTAAAATTTTTGGGTTTTCACACAAAATTTTTAGGAGAGAATGTAATTAAAACTTTATAGCGATAATGTCACAGCAGGAAAAGAGTCAGCTTGACAATAGGATAGATTTAGTTTTGAAGAGTAGTATATGGAACATACAGTAACACCTACAGGTTGTTTTTTGAACATTTGTGGATATGAAATGGTTGTCAAAATAAACTTTCCTGTGTATTCGGGGGGGGGGGGGGGGAAAGAATACAATGTATGTCGGGGAAATACTTTAGAGAGACTGTTTAAAACTAAGTTTGTTGTTTATGTCAACATTAGTAGTATTGACAATATTCAGTTTTATATTTAAATATCTGTTTGCTTATTGGTCTCATACAGAAGTTGCCCCACATAATTATCAGGCGTATTTACGAGAGGAAAGACTAACTTTTTTTTGAATGTTTTATGTTGTCAACTTAATTGGAAGGGCACATTTGTATTGCTGACTACTTTAATTAGGAGCATACCCTAGCAAGTTGTCATAGAATGACATTAAACATGATAAACTGATTTACAATACTACAAACTTTGTTGTGGGTAACCAAATCTTACTATAATTCTTAATTCATTTGTTTGTTCATTTTTTCCCTCGTTTTGTTTGTTTATTTATTTGTCCGGTAACTCCTCCCAGACCATTGTGCATAAGGGGCTCAAATTTTCAGGGTTTAATGAGGGTCACCCTGGGGGTGGTTATAAGAAGTTTAGTGAAGATTGGTTTGTTTGATAACTCTTCCCAGATGATTGTGCTTAAAGGGCTCAGATTTTCAAGGTTTGATGGGGGTCACCCTGGGGTGGTTATAAAGAGATATGGTGAAGATCGGAGTAAAACCCTGCTTGTGTGGCTCTTTTTTTCCAAAATTTCTTGGTTGGAGTCACAACTCTATACCTGAGTAATCACCCTACTTACTAGAAACCACAATTTTATGAACATAGGTCAGCAAAACTGTGCCCAAACTGTTTCCAGCTATTTTTTCATTACTTCTTTTTTGAGCCCTGTTGGCACGGATCTACAATTATATTACGAGGTCTTTGTTGTCTCCTATGGGACAGTGCTATGCTAAAAGATCCTTCAGGAGGGGAGGGGGGCGATCAATTTCATGCATGAGAACCAGCCACCAAGAGACATTATGAATATTACAAACCACAATTATGTAAGCACTCTAAGTAAGGTCAGTAAAACCATGCCCAAGTCCCTTTCCTTTTCTTTCCATTTTTTCCCCTTCATTTTGAGCCCTATAGGCCCAAGCATCTGGTATGTGACAGGGAACAAACAAACTAAAAAAACAACTCAAATCATGGTGAGATATTTTTGTCATCTCCATCCATAGGATGGGTACTTTTCTGGTATTTGTAATGAAGGATGGAATTTCATGACCTGGAGCCAATACCACAGTAACTGACTGACTCTGGTGAAAGGAAGAAGTGATATGCATGGTCAAGCATGCATCAGCTGACGTCTATGTTTATCGTTAGTATTGACCTTGTTACTAATCATCAATACTTGAACAATCATTTCTACTTTTTTTGTAAATTGTCTGTTGTTTCTTAGGCTGGTTTACATCTGACGCTCTGAATAACACAAAACACTCATTTTTTATTTTATTTTATTTTTTTTTACAGTGTTTTTGAGAAAGCAAGTCAATGCTAGATTGTGCGATGTCCGGTGTTATGTAATGAGTCAGTCTGTACACAGCAACGTCTCCTACGAACACACACGCATACACACACCTATTTATAACTTTTTCAACATGGTCAGTTAGTTTTCATAAATCATTTCTGTCACTTTTTGGTCATATTATTTCAAGTTAAATCATTTTCTTCTCATACATAGTAGATACAAAACACTAAATGACATGTTTATTTCAACGCTGTGTGTGTGTGCATATGTGCATGCGTGCGTGCGTGTGTGCATGAATGCGTGCATGCATGCTCTACTCCCACTCCACACCCCCTAAAGTATAATTATCCCCAATGACAGTTGAAGGTTATCATACTGAAGAGGATTTTAGGCATTTCCGTGTGTCGGCTGTCTGTCTGTCACTCTGTTTGCTAATCCTATAGTTTTGAACTGATTTGAATGAAATTTTTGGACATGTATATCCAAACCCTGCTGATAAAATAGGCCATTTTTTCCCCCAAAAGTAATAAGCCTAAACGTTGATCATAGTTAGTTTTTAGGGGAACTGTACAAAAAGCCTACAAAAAACATTGACCAATGGTTAAGGCACTGGTCTACTAAGTTAGGAAATCCTGGGTTCAAATCCAGGTCTGAGTTCTTCCTTCTCTTTTCCCCCCTTCAGTCTTTTCTTCCCTTCCCCCATCCCCCTTTCTCCGAGCCGTTGGGGTATGCAACTTTTTCCCCCTCAGTAATCTAATTATTGGTATGTCTACTTAATTATTATCGTTATGATTATCTGTATAGTTTGTATTTTGCCTTTTTTTATGTTTTTTTTTTTGTGGACAGTAATGCATATTATACAGCTAGGAAACCAACTAGCTCAAAATTAAAAAAAAAAAGAAAATAGTTTAGTAATTAAAAGAGCTGTTTCCTTCACCCTGCTATATCACCTCATTCATTGTAATATGTTGTTGGGCCATATCAACCATTTTATCAAAGCAATAATCTTTTTCTCCCTTCCCCTCCCCCCCCCTCCATTTTTTAAAAAACACGTAATACATAATAAATAGCAATAGTTAATTGTGAGCGATATAAAATAAGTTAGGATTGATTGAGGTAGAATGCTCAGGTGTATAGTGGTGCATGGATTAGTGGAGGTTTCTTAAGTCCACGTTTGAAGGTCAGAAGGAAGATAGTTGGTTTATAAGAAATTGATCATTAGTTTGAGACTTCTAGGGGAATTTATGCTATCATTGCTCACATAAAAATAAAATTTATATATATATATATACATAATACCAATAAAAAAAAATGTACATTTTAGATAACAATAAATAAATTTGCATTCATCTATAGCCAGCAAAATTTGCACTTATTGTGGAAGTAATGGTGAAGGTCTACCCACAGCTTCCAGCCAAAGTTCCCTTCTATATGGTGCACACTATTCCTATTTTAATAAGCTACTAAATAAAACTAAGAAGAGAAAACACGAAATTATGAAGCCACCAAGTAGCATGGTATACTACGTGACTGCCTATACTACGTGACTGCCTATACTACGTGACTGCCTATACTACGTGACTGCCTATACTACGTGACTGCCTATACGACGTGACTGCCTATACTACGTGACTGCCTATACTACGTGACTGCCTACACGACGTGACTGCCTATACTACGTGACTGCCTATACGACGTGACTGCCTATACTACGTGACTGCCTATACTACGTGACTGCCTATACTACGTGACTGCCTATACTACGTGACTGCCTATACTACGTGACTGCCTATACTACGTGACTGCCTATACTACGTGACTGCCTATACTACGTGACTGCCTATACTACGTGACTGCCTATACTACGTGACTGCCTATACTATGTGACAGTGGATATGTCTAAGTGCAGCATGCTAAATTACTGCCTATCAGAAGGTTCCAGATAGCATTTGAAGGTCAGCCCTGAAGTACCTCTGAATTAGGGGAAAAAAAGACATCCCAACATAACCCCAGCCAAAACTATATGCTATTTCAGGGTTTAACTTGGGCTGGGTCCCACCAGACCATATCTCAATCTGTGGGGATGTTATGTGTGTTTCTGTTTGTTTGACAATTTGTGGCTTGATTATTGTAAGTGAAGCTAACAGTGAGCCTCTGGTAATTATTATTATTAAATCACTTACGTAAATATCATTATGCATGGATTTGTAGAAGAGAATCGAGTTAATGTAGAAATGGTAAGTCAGAATTGTTCCCCAGACATTTACCATAGAGCATTTTATCTTCAATTTTACTTGAATTATACGTCATTGAAATTTCTTATTTGGTAATTGTGTCTCAACATTGGACAATTGTATGTGATGATAACAAACAAATAAATTCCAAGACAGGATCCTTGGGAAAGTACATATCCCTTTATTCCATGTTTTGTAAAAGTTAGGAATTTCTGGCAAATATTGGGATGATTACTTTTGTTCAAAGGAGCTGGAGTGGATGTTGTTGTTCAGAGTAAAGTTATTCACAAGATTGCCTGGCCTCTGTAGCAACATGTTGGTGGATTTGGTGCACCAGGTTTGGTGTGATTCCCAAATTCTGAAGCTTTTCTCAGTAACTGTTTAAATAGGAGAAATCGCCAACTTTGATCATCGATTGTACATAGATTAATAGATTATATCATGGAGTGTACACAATGTGATATGATTGTAGTGGCATTGTTGTTAAGGGAATATTGTAAGGATACGTCTCAAGAGATGTGACGGAAATGCGAGTCAATCAACAAATTGTCTTCTAACAAGCTAAGGCATTCTTATGATGGATGATCTAATGCTGTGGAGGAGAGCAGTATAAGACAATAACAAAAACATGAAACGAGGCTTTAACATGAGTCCATTGTAACATGAGTCCATTTTTATTTTTTAACTTAAAAAATTAAATTTTTTAGTTGTTCCTTCCATCTGAACCACACTGGTTTACCTCTGATTTTATTGGATTTCCCCCCCAAGGAAATACCCCTCTCACAGGAGGAGGAGACAGTGGCACAGGAAGTTTCCACTAGGTGTATGCTACTTAACATTTGATGCCTTTGTTCTCTCTGTTCTTCTCCTGCCATTATTCCTCTCTTTCCCTTCTCACCTGAATGCCCCCGTTAGCATCAGACCTTGTCCAAGATGTCATCAGTCAAATTTAAAGATATTGAAGTAGATAGGCTGCAAACAGACTCGAACAGTGCTCACTCAATCCAGGTAAGGGGTTGGTATAGTTTACCACCTCCAACAGACTGGGAGTTCACATGTACTACCAAATATGCCCTTATACAGCACAAAGTCTATGTATTCAAAATCGGTTCCCAGTCTTTAATATTAACAGGTTTGGTTCTGATGGAATTAATATGAAATAGGATTACATACTTTTGACACTCAAGAGCTCCAGAAGCTAGACTTAGGTCTGGGGTGTGTGTTTACTGTTCAAGGTCATGTTTTAATAATTAAAATTGTTTGGCAAACTGCTTCTGCTTACCAACAACACAAAATGCCATAAATATTTTTAATTTTGTAATTATTTAAAAGAAATGTTAATTACTTCATATGTACCTGTTGTATTATTTTGTTGTGATTTGTCATTCAATCTTGTTGGAGTGTGCCTCAATTTGCTGATTCTGGAACTGTTTTGATGGTCAAACTGCTTTGACTGTGGAGCTGTTCTGATATAACATATAAAGTTTTATGTAACTTTCTCCTAAAATTTTTTTTTCATTGGACAATAATTAAGGATAATTAATTAATAGTACCAGTGACTCTGTTATGTTAACCAAATACTGATTCATATAATTAATTGATGAGACACTTCACTTTGAGTGATCCTGAATTTAGGATTCTGCAGGCTTAATTTCCTTGTTGCACTTTTAAGAATGTTGACTTCATTAAACATTGTCTCACTGATGATAAGAATGTTGATAGGATATGAATTGACAGTTGTGATCATGGGTGGTGCTTTTTTTTTTTGAGTTTGTTGACTCGGCAACCTGCTCAGTTATGCGGGTGAGGCTTCTCATTAAAATATATCGGGGACAACATAAAATAGAATCCCTCTTGCAGTAAATTATTGTCTATTTCTCAATTATTTTTGTACTTTGGTTAATCTTCAGCTTTTCAGTGTTCTTCCTTCATAGTCTTTGTGAAATATCAAGCCTGCCTCTAGGAATACACTACCACTTGCTTTTGTTGAAGCAGTTTTGAGCCTCCATGAAAGAACAGCATAGATAAATCCTAAACAATGGGCAATATAACCTCCATCTGTGGTAAGATTTACTGGAAGACGTTTCTACTTCTCTCTCTGCTATTTTTGGTTCCTCTATATGATGCACTGACTTCCCACCATGCACAATGAGTGAATTGTTTCCTGGGAAGGTTTCAGTTAGTTGAGCCCTGGGTAGCGTTTGCCCTGGTGTTCTGCTCTTCCCTAGACCTGAAGTTCTTCTATTTGTACCCTTGACTCTTGCTGTATCACTTGGCCCCCTATACACTAACCCACCCTTCATTGTGGAAGGCTGCAACTTGAGTTAGTGTGTTTGCTTGTTAGAATTGTTTACATTTCCTATTGATCAATTTGGCTGCAATTCCTGCTGTTGTTCATTCTGAATACACATCCTTTAACTTATTATTTTCTGGAGGGCTCATTATGGGCAAAGTGTGAGTAAGTGGAAGTTAGCTTCAATCTGCTGTGCACACATGCTGATTATGGGCTTTAGTGGCCATGCCAAGTTGACTGTAGGTTGAATAGAACATCAGCTTTGAACTTGTGTCTTGTGTGTCTGCATTGAATTTACTCCATTATGGAGTCTGGAGGATCATTATCAACTTGATTGTGTCATTGTACTCTGGTTACTGTCTTGATTAAGTGTACATAAATGTCATTCTTTTAGTCTTATTGGGTGTGTGTGTGGTAGATCCAGAGTCATGATTGGAGAGAGGAGGGGTAGGAGTGGGGAGAGGGGATTCCATTTGTATGTTCAGAGCGGTGTTGTAATATAGGGCGTGTGTTTAAAATGATGCTAAAACTCGAGTGTAGTCATATACAGTCTTATATCAGTCGTTTTTCTAGAGAACCAAACTTGATCTGACCGAGTGAGTGAGTGAATTGATGTATGGATGAGTGGGTGAGTGAATGTTAGTTGCCAGATGGCATGGTTGTATATCAGCCTACTTACCATGCTTCTATTTGTGATTGAGATGGTGAAGGATGCCTGATGCATGATGATGCAAAAACTAAGAAGCCACATTTGCTCTGTTGATTTGAATTAGCCATGAATTAGAGGAATGGCTCGTTATTTAGAGCAGATTCAAAGTAGCCATGTTGACTATAGCATCAATTATATTGTTTGGAGTTTGTTTTCAGAGTAATTCAATGCACAGTACAATATTTGTTTAAACAATGGGATATATATCAATATAACAATAACTCAAATCTCTGATGGAAATTTACGAATTGTTCTACACAGTGCAGTATTGTGTGGAGTTATGCATGCACTGAACTGGTGTTGTTAACTTTAAGGGTGTGTCCAGCTGGGCTGTGTTTTGACCAGTAGTAGCACACCAAAGCAATGCCAGCAAGAGCTGGTGAATAGTGTGAAGGATGGGTTGGTGGTTGGTAGTGGTGCAGCAGAAGACTAATCATGTGCTGAAGCGTAGTGGGAAGGAAGTTGTCCATGGTGACCAACACGTCAAACTTGAATCTTTTCCCCACACAGTACTTTTGTTTGAAATTGTATCTCGTATACCATTCTTTACATTGCATGTGCTATAGGCTCTACTTCTATGGGAGGTGATTGAACCTTCACCCTCATCACTGCACTTTTTACTGAGTACTGATTTTTAAAAATTAATTAATTAATTAATTTTTCTTTAATTATTTATTTACTTATTTATTTTTTATTTAAGATATTTTGTTTGTGTAACTATCACATCTACTTTTACTAAAAGTTACTAGTGTGGAACTGTGACAGTGAAAAGTTATGTTTGAACCACATTAGAACAATTCCATTTGCAGGTTGATTGGTTGACCTGAATCAGATAGTGTGTTTGGATTTGCTGAGATCAACAATTCACTACAGTGCTGAGGAGATTTGGCATGAAGCTGATATCCAGGTGTGATATCATCCTATATGAAAGAGTAATTTGGCTTGCTGCAGCCATGCCAATAGTGTCATGGCAAGCTTCTAGAAGAAACTGCCATATTACTAATAATAATTATTAATAATTAAATTTTTACCATAGTGCTGAACAGAATTGAGATGAACCTATTTCTGGGTTCACCTTTTCCCCATAACATAAATAATCAACAGATTAAAGAATGAGTAATTTCCCATCTTGTATGCATTGCATCCAAAGTGTCAAATAGAAGAAGTAAAAATGGCATGTAGTACAAGAATGGGACTTTTATCATTTTGTGTTTGATAATGTGGACATGCTCATTCTAATATTTTAACTGTAAACATTTCCTTGTGTGTGTGTGTGTGTGTGTGTGTGTGTGTGTGTGTGTGTGTGTGTGTGTGTGTGTGTGTGTGTGTGTGTGTGTGTGTGTGTGTGTGTGTGTGTGTGTGTGTGTGTGTGTGTGTGTGTGTGTGTGTGTGTGTGTGTGTGTGTGTGTGTGTGTGTGTGTGTGTGTGTGTGTGTGTGTGTGTGTGTGTGTGTGTGTGTGTGTGTGTGTGTGTGTGTGTGTGTGTGTGTGTGTGTGTGTGGTGTGTGTGTGTGTGTGCGTGCACATGCGGAGGGAGGTGGGTATGAGGGAGGGTGAGGTCAAGCAGTGATAGAAGGACTGACAAGATGTCTCTGGGAAGCTGACTTGAGCAGGAATGTGCAGGAATTAACCATGGATGTTTCAATTGGTGTGGTATGACACTTGTAGAGAATCACTGACGCTGTATGTGTGCACATACATGGTCATGATGGAGGGGGGGGATTATACCTGAGTGGGTGCATGAGGAGTATTTTCTATTTGTCATCACTGGAGTATTAATTTTTACAAATAGTTTATTTCTTTTATTCCTCTTTATTAAATGTCTTTATCCTTGACTATTCACATTTGCCACTGATTACATACTAGTGTTGAGAAGATTTGCATTGGATTTTCCAAACCAGTAAGAACTAATTGAAACACCCCCCACATTGTGGGTAGGTGAGGGGGAAGGGGGTGCTATTTTACTTCCCTGTTCCCCACTCCCCTCTCCGGTAAACCTTGCCATACAATGTGTCACAACACATGTAAGATATGATTAAATCTGGCAGGCTTATTTGATCATATCCACTTTTTTCATTTTAAATCAATCCATTTCCATATCATTAACTAGTTAATCTATTCTGTGGGTGAGTTGGGGAATGAAGCATACAGCTTACATTAGGCAATCATTTGGAATAGTGTTGTGTGACAATAAAAAAAGTTCCGTTATCCACTACTGTCAATTGCAAAACCATTTTAATCTCACAATTTGAATAGTGTGTGTGGTGTGCATAGCTGCTCTCAGTTTGATTCCGGTACTATCAATGGCTCGGTGTGATTCCTGCATGGGAAATTCTGTAGTGATTTATCGACATTGCATGCATGGTGAAGTGGGGGATGAAGTGAGTTGTTTGTGTCAGGATTGTCTTCCATTCCACTCTCACCAGACAGTCTTGATCTTTCTTATTATATTTGTCTCAAATCTCCTACTCAAATATCTCTGTAGTAGGAGTACTGCGTAAGATTGTGTCAGTGCCGTAGATTTCTTTATGAAGTATCCTCTAATCTTTGTTATTTGATAGTGTGTGCTCAGTAATTTACTTAGCTACATATATTGTATGCATTCAGTCGTTTGAACATCGAAGCCATTACTCCACCAAGCTACAGATTTATGGAACAGAAAACAACTATTCATCGAGTTAATTAAACAGTCAAGTGTCGCTGTCAGCCTTTAGGGTACATTACTTGAACAACCAACAATGTACACTTCATAGAATCATTCCTATAGAAGAAATAATGTTCTCTTTTTATCTCACTTCCTGATTAGATATGAATAAAGAAAGGATTACTTAGAAATCTAGGAAGTGAAGACTTCAATATACTCAGCATGTTCTGGAATGCATGAATATAACCGTTTACATGGCTTAACAATTATTTATGAGTCTAAAGATTAGAAATATTTAACAATTAAGGAAATTTTGACCACAAAAACGAGTATCAATATATATAACTTTTTATGGTCATATCTTCCGTACATACATAATATGTATGTTATGTATCAATAAGCATGAATTAACAGCAATTACATAATTCAGAGAGAGATCATTTCCCACCCCCCCCCCCCCTAATCATTCCAAAATGCACTAAGGATGTCTAGCTCCACATCTGAAAGGTCATGTTTGTTTGTTTACTCTGCACATGAAACACATACAGTGAGAGTGAAGAAAACAAGAGTAACCATAAACACGTATCATGTCATACCTGTGAAACTTTCTTACTTATATCTGATAATGGTTTCTATGTTCCGTTTGTTTTTCATTCCAATGTGGATCATACAAATGCCTTCCTTTTTTGTTGAGATGAAAGGTTTTTGAGACCAATAAAGTAGTGATTGCTACTTTGGAATGGTCATTATTTGAGTAATCTTTGTGTTGTGGTAGTGATCACTAATTATGCAACAAAAAAAGCATATACATGTGAATTTCCGTATTAGAATAAGGAAGTCCGGAAGGGCTGGTTTGGCTGTTAATTGCTTACCCAAATTGTAGTTGAAATCAGATCAGAGTTGTGGTAGGCATCTGACCGACTGACTCAGTAGCTCCTGGAAAATGCAACTCTTACTGGTAAAAGATATATTTTATCGCAGTGTGATTATTATCTTGTTCAAGTTATGTTGTTTCAAGTGGGAGTGACACTGCTGCATATTTGATTTTCAAGCATTGAAAGTTGCATCCATGCATAAAAGTTTCTTTATGTTGGTCAAGGGAAGCCATGAACAAACTATTCTGTCATGCTAACTGCTAGCTTGTTCATGTATCCAATAATGCCATTATCTCTCTCTCACCTTGTCTTCTCCTCCATCATTCAGCCTTCCATGCCTCCTTCCTATCCACCCCACCCCTTTTCTCTGCAGTTTAAATCAATCTTTCAAGGCACAGTGGATCCCAACAGTGAACTGGCCAAATACCAACGTGTGGTCAACTCTCAGAAGTGTATCCGTGCAGGTGGCAAGCACAATGATTTGGATGACGTGGGGAAGGACACCTATCACCATACCTTCTTTGAGATGCTCGGCAATTGGAGCTTTGGAGACTTTTTTAAGGTTTGTTAATGGGAAATTAATAGTTCAGTTTACCTTGACCAGGTTGCGCTGTGAAATCATATGCTTTGTTGACAATTACAAGTTAACTTGTTAGGGGCATGTGGTTCTGACATTGGAGATGGCTAGCTCTATTGCTGCTACATACTTGATGTGGCAGAGACATAATATATGTCTCACACGTGAAACATGTCTGTGTTGGGTTACAATAAGTTTGAAGAAAGTTGCCATTGGTTTATTCATACAGTTATTTGTTGCAGTATCTTGGCTTTAAAGCAGGCCTTTCATCATTGTTGTTTTTGTATGTTTAACACCTAATGTTTCTAATTACTTTCAGTAGTGATGAACTGATAATGATGCAAACCAGTGTTGCTTAGCAAAAAAAGAAGGTCGGAGGGAAGGGGGGGGGGGGGGGGAAGGGGAAGGGTAACAAGAAAAAAAAATTCACAATAGTTTATGAGCAACCACTTCGTGACAGGTGGCAATGAAATATCTTATCCAGAGTCCATGGATCAATTAGCCCACAAGAGAAGAGAAAAACTAGAAGCCATAAAAGGATGGAATCCCACAAGCTGCAATGTACAATCTTACTTTTGCTGCTATTGTACAGGGTTCGTGTGCATTCTTGCTGACCTCATTTAGGGTATTTTAGAGTGACTGAGTGTTTTACTAAGCATGGTTTGTAGGTTAAGTGTACTTCAGTTGTAATAACCAATTAGGAATGTGAAATTCAAGGATAAAGAACAAAAAAATACATCAATTCTGAATTCTTTTAATTAAAAGCCACTCCTACCCTTCCTCCCCAAGTGCTCACACCAAATTCTATTCTATTGTTGTTATTTAGTAGTAGGCAGTAGCCCACAAAACTTGAATTATTCATGAGGTGATAGAATCCAATATAACTCCCTCATACTTTATTTAGTACACTATTTTGTTGTTGTCAAGAGACAATTTTCTCCTAGTGCTTTCCAATAACGTGTACTTAACAATTTTTTTTTTTGATTGTGAAAATCAAAAATAAAGGAATGAATAAATAAATAAGTGAATAAACATAAAAGATCAATCATCCAATAGTCCAATAGACTATCTGATGGTTCCCAAGATGGAACTTGCATTCCCCCTCTGAACTGTGATAGAGATCCTCTGTAATAGGTATTGAAAAGAGTTTCTATCCTCACTAGCTGTCTTGAGGCTATGTTCAAGGTCTGTGTGTGGTGGCTGAGTAGTTATGCTCTTGGACTAACAACCCATGGATGCTCTTGGACTAATAACCCATGGATGCTCTTGGACTAATAACCCATGGGTTGTGAGTTCAAACCCAGCACTGACAGGAAATTTTCTTGTCCTTCAACATCTTCCCACACCAGTCCACCAGCTCATGTTGACTACCTCCTCGTGGTGAGCCCTGGACAACTGACACATAGTCAGGCTGAAGTCAACAAATCAAGAAGAAATTCTCATACGAAAGAAGAAGAATGAAACTTTTTGTTTTGGGGCCAAATGCATCGCATGTATCATCCACTGCCACTGGCATGAACAAGTAGGAAGAATCAAGAGGTATTTCAACATTTTAAAATCCTCTGCTTTCTCTGCCACTGCACCCATCCTGCTTACTGCCAGTCTGATGTTAGAAGGTGCAGAAGTGTCTATGCAGGTGGCATGACCAGACCAGGAGATTTACATGCCATCTGGTCTTTCCATCACATCTCATCAAACCTGAGGGTTTATGATGGGAAGGGACCTTAATAGACACCAGTGATTGATGTATTATGTCATTGGTGGCAGCATGACGATAGTGCCTACCCTGACTCCTCTTGCAACTGACACCATGGGTGGCTAGAAGGTCCACAGCTTCTCCACAATATTCACAATGATGGGGTTGGTACAACAAGGCTCCAAGTCTGAGGCCTATGGCAATTCTGATGCAGTCCCAAAGAAGAGATAGGCAAGGCATTAGCCATGCACCAGACTCTGAAGCAGAAGTGGCAATTAGGTGAGCTCTGGATTGAGCATCAGGAGGAGATCTGCTCTGGCTTGTACTCTTGTATGGTCCCACACTTTCTGATGATGAGAAGCAGGAGGAGTAGGAGGAGACTGCTCAAGACCTTGCCTCCACACTGACATGGCAGATATCACTAAAGGAGAAGTAGAGCAACCCTGAAGTGGTTCTGGTAGCAAGTGTTCGACTAAGTCAGATGATCCTTGGAGAGAAGCTAGATAAGATAATGGTTCTATATGAATTGCACTCCTAATCCCCAGGCCACCTCTTTTCACTGGTATGGTTACCATGAACTATCATTCAGGGTTGTGTTGGAGGTTCACAGTAGTTTACATAACTAATCCATGTGGTAAATTCAATTTTTGATGCTATGGTTTCCTTGTATTATGAACTGAGAAACATGTCAAACGCAACAATTTCAGTGCTTGATTGGACTGGAGTTCTATTTTATTGTTGAAAATCGTGCTGCCCACCCTAGCATGGAACATAGCATCTTGTTTTTCAAAGGCAAGAAATATTGCTAAAAATAATCATGGACAATAATGGTACTCCCTTGCTTCTACAACTTTTTCTCCCCAGGCATTCTCTCTTTCCCTCTGGTTGTATTACTCTTGCCACTTACGTCCCAGATGCAAAGGAGAGATCTTATGATCTATAACTGGCAAAAAGGCTGGAAATATTGCAGAAAATAATCTTGAACAATAAGGGCACTCCTTTGCTTCTACAACTTTCTCCCAGGCACTCTTGTCCTCACTTACAATGCATGCTACTTACATCCCAGATATAAAGGAGAGATCTTGTGGACTCAATAAGCTTGTCTGCATCCATCTTCTTTTGAAATACAAGATGCAGTGTTCAAAATTAGGATGGATAGCAACGCTATTCAATGATAGAATAGAACTCAAGTCTAATTAAGCAATTGAAAGGTTAGCGTTGAGTGTGACAATTTTTTCAGTTCATAACACATGTAACAAACCTTGAGGTGATTGAATGTGTTAAGATTCATTATGTAAATTGTGAACCAGTCTTAAGTGTACCACTCCAAACACAGTTTAGTGGTTGATCCTGCCTCTGGCATGAATAGAAATGCTGACAGCTTATTATTTGTGTGGGAGTTGCAAGGTTCTGGCATGTTGAAGTGACCTTTGGCCAGGCACTTCAATGGAATATGGTCCAAGTTTATATCATTGGGAAGCACTATGAATGAACTGTCTGTCTTTTGATGATAAAATAGTGTAAAAGATCTCTCCTCATTGGAAGATCAAACATCAGTTAAGGTTACTTCTCCACTGTTTGAACTCATTTTGCAATCTGAAAAGCATGATAAGTTTACTGCTGTCAATAATCAGATATCAGCCAAAGGAGAGATCATAAAGTTGAAGCGCAACTCTCTCAATAGCTATGCTTCGTAGTTGAAATTGTCCCTTCCTAATTCCTTCAAACATACAATGATACTTGCTTAAGAAAATGGCGCCTCAAGTTGGCTGGCAACAATTCGTTTGGAAGAGTTTGGTTTTACACTCCACAAAGGTGCATGCAGGGACACCCTTGCCCTCAGATATGGTTGGCAACTAGCCAATGTTCCTACTGACTGCTCCTGTGGTTCCCCGTTCTCTATTGAACATGCTCTATCTTGCCCCAAGGGGGGCTTTCCATCTCTAAGACACAATGAAGTGTTGATCTAATGTTAGCTGAAACAAATTTGGCTTACTTTGTTTAACTTCAATAACATTCATGCTGTTTACTTGTCATATAATATATATCTATTTATCTATATTGTATTACCTATAGCATTATGTATTTAATTCATTCGTTACTTAGTTGCATTTACAAAAGATAAAGCATGGGGAATTTTTTTAATGTCATCTATCATATCATGAATAATTCATATTTTGTGGGCTACTGCTCCTCAGCTCAAAAAATTAATGTGTGGAGAATAGTGTTTTCTGTTTTTATTTTGTTTTGTTTTTTGTTGTGTAAAATGCAGCATTCTGCAGATATTTCTGTATCTTTGTGAATTATATCTATTCACGATAAAAAAAATATGTGCTGCATCAGTGCCCAAGTTCTATTCACAGTGTAACTAGACTTATTATTTTCGCACCTTAGGGAGAACACCTGTTGTTGTTCCTCCTTTATCTCTGGCTGTAGCAGGAGGTGAATTATGTTGCTTGGCAATGCAAACACCGATCATTTTGTTGTTGGTGCGTTGCAGGGGGCAACAGACAAATAATAATGTCGAGGTTGTGATGCAGCCAGTAAATTTGTTACTTGATGATAATTAATTATCTTAGTTTGATGACCTGAGTACGACCTTGGATATGATTCATACGGTTTCAGTAATCATCTAAACTTTGCATGGCCTTAGGCACAAGGTGACGTATATGGCTAGCCACTTGTTAATTAGTCTGTCTCTTGTGGCAAGTATTTATTTGTGTGTGATGAGTAAAATGTGTAGGATTTCTAGGTTTTAACCGAAAAATTTTATTGAACCTAAAACAACAATTTTAAACCAAAGAAACCTAAAATAGAATTTTTAAAAATTCCATTTAAAATGACATTTTGAGAAACAATACACTATAAAATGAAGGAAGCATGGAACAAGATTGAAGGCATTCATGATGTAAAGGCCAAAGAATCAAGAACAAGTTTGAGGCAGTTTGGAAACGAAACCCTGATATTGAAGAGCTCCAACATGTGTGTGGGGAATGTGACTGGTGGAAGCAATGATCTATCAATAATGGTCAAGTGTGCAGACTTTACCTGCACAAAGTTTTGTCCAATGGCTTACACAGGTGTTGAAAGTCATTTTTTATCTACAAGAACATTTTTATCAGGAGCCATTGGCTGACAGGACTATCTGTCACAAATTGTTTCCTGCTCTTCTTTATAAACCAATTAATTTAGTTGAAGTAATGTGACTAATGTCTAATGCATACAATTAAGAAAAAAGGTAAGCGACTAACTACAAAATGTTACTTTTCAGGAAACTACTTTGCTATTTTTTCAGCCTCAAGCTATGGAATTCTTACCTAAAAATCCTATGTGGACTGATGAGCTGCTCCTGGATAGAAGCTGGCCTGATATGGGGAATATCTGTTGAATATTGTTTATGCTTATGTGTAGGAACAGTTCTCATTGCCAGAAAAGTGGATTGGTTGGATTTTAACCACTGCTCTCTCTTTCTACCAGCCATTGTGGCTGCTAATGTCGAGGTGGATGCAGGTGTAGCAAGCCACTGGGTAGGGTAGACCATAGCCAAACCCATTACAGCACTTGAGAAAAAAATTTTTTTTTTATCTAATGAGGTAAACAGCAATTTCCTTAAGCCAATTTGGATCATTTTGGAAACCATTGTCCTTGGAATTATAACCATATTGGTGGTATCCCATTATGTTATTGCCAAGTGTTCCCCATCCCATTGATTTGTAAGTGGAGTGGCACGCACCCATCAGCTCACAATGGACGGTGTTATGACGTTTAAGGTGTGTTTTTATGTACTGTGATGCAAATCAGAAGAGAAATGTGGTCTAATTGATGTTTCAAAGTTACGACTTATATTGGTGTTGATTAAAATTACATTTAATTTATTTCACAAATTTTGCACGAAATGGATGGCACAATTTAGATCAATAGTTTAAATATTGGAATAATTAGAACACCCACTCACGATCAAGCTCAAATGGTCAAGAAAATATTGATTGATATGTACTACATATATATACATATATACATACACATAATATATATGAATGTACTTATTACCAATATAGATATTCATATGGTGTACAATATAATTTAAAAAATTTATTTAATTTTTTTTAACGGAAATGTATTAATTTGATGTTATTGTATAAAGGTTAGAACTCACTACACCCAAGTTTTATTATTTTCCCCCCATTGAACCACTCCAGCTCTATGTAGCACTAAACAATGTGATGACTTAGACAGCCCTGAAGGGTTGCTGATCTCACAACTCAGGGAGAGGTAGTTAATTAATATATTTCCTGGCTGGGTGGTTATGTGGTAAAAAGTTATCTATTATTAACATAATTAGGTAGAGTAAGTTCTGCAGCATTTTCTAAGTTAAACTGCACCTGGCAGTTGCCTTTCATGTTGGCCCTTGCATACCAATGCTGACCAGCCAGAAGACAGCCAAATTTCACTTGAAAAGCAATGATACCAGTAATGGCTTGTGTGGGTGTGTGGGTGTGTGGGTGGGTGTATGAGGTGCATTCCGTGATGGAAAGGTTTGATCATGCTGCAGATTCCATTTTTAAGATGTTATTCTTATCATGTTCAAACACTTGAATTCTGTTTAGTTAGTCACTGTATTCAGTCAGAGGATGCTGCTCCAGACATGCCCTCACACTCTGCTGAGGTTGAGAGTGGTGTTTTTGTGATCATTCATGTGTTTCTGTTGATCAGGCTGTCTGTCTTTGGGGCATGGTTGCTGTCTCTTTCCTTCCAGATGGTGTTTCAGTGTAAGAAGGTTGCCCTGCCATCTCTGAACTGCAACACCACCACAGCTGAAGACTTCAGCTGTTCCACAGAGATGCTATAGTTATCACACAATCACACACACTTATTGTTGTTGCTGTATTTAACCTGCACATTCTCTGCAAATAGGTACTATAAGTATTAATTATTAAATACTTATTGGAACAGCTGTCAATTATAGGATTAAGCTAGTATTGATTTATGTATAGCAAGGAGTTATGTGGTCTATTTGATGATACAGGGTAATGGAGAGCTTATAAAAAGAATGTGTATTTTGTAATCCAAGACGGTTAATTATTTAGACAATTGGGCTAAGGATGTTTGGTGTTTAGAAACATGAAGGTCTAGGTATGTGGTGTGTTCTCAGAAAGGGCACTGTAAAAGTCTATAGGTTTTTAAAATATACTTTTGATTCCATTGGTTGAAGCAGCTAATATATTTGTACTCAAACGTTATTATATCTTTGCTGGTGTATGCAACTATGAAAACACTCTGGGAGAATTTAATCAGATTGATTTAGAGCCCCTCACCTAGTATGAGTAATCCAGCAGCTCAATTTAAAACTTTGTCTGAGACAAGTTTATGGTTTCTGCTAGTGTCGTAGCATGGAGGGCTGAAGTAACACAGGGTAAGTCACAGCAGGTTGCATTCCATGTGTATAGAACTTGGAGATTAATATTTTCCATCACATATATTTCATGTGTTGCTCTTAAAATTGCAACTATGGAACCTGGTGGTGGTGGTGTGGGCCAGAGTAGTGGCCTAGTTAATGCTACTGCATTGAGAGGGTTGGTGTTCACCAAACACTCTGATAGAAGGAAGAGGTAAGGGGAGAGATTGGTTGTTAATTGGCACAGTGACACTGAAAGTGTATGTATATATGTATTACTATGGTGGAACTAATATATTTATTTATTGTACATGTAACCCAACCATTTTTTCAATTATTCATATTCCAGTTTTAATAGTGTATTCCAGATAGTTGTCATTTATGGGAGTAAAAACATTGGTGGTATCAGTTGAAGCTTTTTATGTGCAGGTCGAGGCTATTCGATGGTCATGGGACCTTTTGACCAATGTTTACAAGGTGCCCAAGGATCGTATGTACGTCACCTATTTTGGAGGAAACGAGAAACTGAACCTTGGACCTGATTTGGATGTTAAGCAAATCTGGCTTGATTTGGGGTGAGCCAGTGAAAGTTGATATTGTCTGATTATTAGGGCACTCAAAGTACAGTTGCATGCGGTTCAGACATCTGTGGAATCTCCCAGGCATTGCAATGTTGTCACAATAGCTGATAAATCATTAAGTCATGTTAATCCACCCAGACAGAGTTGCATCGCTGGAATTTCTTACCCTTGGTTACGATTATTTTATAGTTTTAGCATCACCATTGACAAAGTTGTTTGGTATGGTGAAGAAAGAGAGAAAAGGAACATCAAACAGCTATTGTTTGTTGTTGTTTTTTTAGTATGGATTAAGCCAAGTACCGAGCTGTATCATGGCAGATACTTGATTTTCCACTGGGTGGGTGGGTGGGTGGATGGGATGTACATTATTACGTATTAACCTGTTATGGTGGAACGAAGGCTTTCACCCCCCCCCCCCCCCCATTTATTTTTCTTACTAGGTTGCCTCCAAATAGAGTACTTCCATTTGGAATGAAGGACAACTTCTGGGAGATGGGTAAGATAATACAAAGCTTTTTATCAATTTTGACATAAATATATGAATACTGAGTATATTGTATTCTTTAGAAAAAAAATTTTCTCGTAAAAGTGGGTAACTATACACACCATTTTTATATCATTGATGTATTAGTTCGACAAGTAAAAAAAGAAGTCATAATATGACATCTAATGTGATAGGGAGCTGCAGTTTGTTCCTACTACAAACACTGTTCCATATGTACAGTTATAGATAACCTTTGTATGTAGATGTTTGCATAGTTCCAAATAAATAGAAATACATTTAATGAAACTAGAGTGCAGTTTGTATTAGCTTACTGACTTTTATGATTTACTGGGAGTAATGTTCAAAGATACTTGTTTTAGTTATTAGATGTAAATTTTTAGAGTTTAAATTTTTTTGTAAATGTAAATTTCCCCCTTCCTGTGTGTGTGTGTGTGTGTGTGTGTGTGTGTGTGTGTGTGTGTGTGTGTGTGTGTGTGTGTGTGTGTGTGTGTGTGTGTGTGTGTGTGTGTGTGTGTGTGTGTGTGTGTGTGTGTGTGTGTGTGTGTGTGTGTGTGTGTGTGTGTGTGTGTGTGTGTGTGTGTGTGTGTGTGTGTGTGTGTGTGTGTGTGTGTGTGTGTGTGTGTGTGTGTGTGTGTGTGTGTGTGTGTGTGTGTGTGTGTGTGTGTACTCTTGCATTTGTGTTTGTGCATGTGTTATAGGTGACACTGGTCCATGTGGGCCCTGCACTGAGATCCATTTTGATCGAATTGGAGACAGAGAAGTGCCTCACTTAGTCAATGTAGATGACCCTGATGTACTGGAGTTGTGGAACCTTGTCTTTACCCAGTACAACAAGTGCGTTGGATAGCTGGGAGCACTTGACTAGATAGAGTTAGGAGGGAGGGAGGGGGAGGAGGGGTGAAGAAGAGGTAATGGAGGGGTGAAGGAGAGGTAATGGAGGGGTGAAGGAGAGGTAATGGAGGGGTGAAGGAGGGGTGAAGGAGGGGTGAAGGAGGGCTAATGGAGGGGTGAAGGAGGGGTGAAAGAGGGGAGTTGTGAGTGGTGAAAGTGTTTTGACAAATCGAAGGGGATGAAGCAGCTGGAATTATATTAAGATTATGGAAGGGAGGATGGTATGCAACAGTGTGGCAATGTTGCCATTACTCCAAACATGATGTAAAATTATATATTATCTTGTTCAAGCAGGATGGTTACATGTTGAGATGCATATGTAGGAACTAAGAAGTAAACCAGACTAATTTGTTTACATGTAAATTTAAAAAAAAATCTCATATTAGGGTCTTATTGTTTTGCTATTTAAACTTTATGAGGTGTCTACCAAAAGCTTTGCAGGATGTCATGAGTGGTGTCTGCGGTATATTGAGTACAATTCCATTTGCTCCTACCTTCTCAACATACAAATTTAATTATATCATGCACAGGTCAAGTTATCACTACAATGGAATATAAAATGATTTTAAATTAATAAGATGGTTTGATTTGATTAGAATTAGCTATACCAGTTGTTTTGAGAACAAACAAAGACAGTTTAATTTGATCAGACATTAGCTATTTCGTCTGATCAGAATTAGCTTAGCAGGTTTTAATTAAGTACTTAAGAATAACTTCATTTTGATCAAACAGTAGCTAAACCCACCCACCCAACCTACCCACCCAACCTACCCACCCAACCTAAGCTCTGCAGATATGCTCGGTAGACCCAAACTTAGAGCAGGACAGATTATCCTTGCATAATTTCCTGGTATTATACCGATTGCTATCACAGTTGATATGGACAGTTGCCATGGGAATGCAGTTGGATAATAAATATTGTTACCTTATTAATGTGCAACTATAATGTGCAAGGGTAGTGAAGTGGAGTGTTGAATCCTGATCACAACTACCTCTTCTCTCACAGGCTCAGACCATCTTCAGTTAGCAATGACACAGTGTCTGTACCTGATGAGCATGTGCATCGTGGTTGTATTTATTTTTTTATATATTTTAATGGCATATGCATATTATCATTTAGCAGCTTAGGTAACTTTGATGTAGCATTACAATACCACTCAAGGAACTAATGCAACCTAGTGGTTAGATGTAACTTATTGTTGCACAACGTCAGAGATTAACCAATGTTAACTCTATTAATTCACACAAAACTGCACATCAAAGTGTGTTTGACCACACTGCAGCTTGGTATGCTGTTTTCTCATCCTAATAGTCGTCTCATGTTCATAGGAATGCATCCAGAAACCGAAGAAGTGGGTGTTGCTCCAATTTGTTTGTTTATTTTTGGTTTATGTATGCATCCAGGAGCTATCCAAGAATTGGTTGCTACCTTGGTTTTGTTTGGTTTCTATTTATATAAACAGTAAATACATGTGAACATACACAATATTTTTGTATATACAATAATTCGATGTATTCACACTTTATAGTTTCTCTAACCTTTGATAGTTTATAATAAAATAACTTTGTCATAGTCGAAATGAGTGTTTTTATTATTTCTCTGTTCCGCTGATGATATATTTAATTTACTATGGATTACAAGCTTGTTTTCCCAACATATGTGTGGATAGTCCACACTGTGTAGCAAAGCACCAACTGGACTGAGTAGGTAGTTAAAATATTGGCCAAGGAAGTGTCCAGTATGCAGCTGGTGTACACCTGTGCTTAGTAGTGCAAAGCAGCTTTGTGCAGGATTGATGGTTCCTGTAATCACCTATGCAGAGACTTTGTCCATCCTCCGTAGTCAGAGAGAAGGTGAGGGAAGAAGAGCAGTCATGTGGATTATCCATTTCCTGACATTGGAAGCTGCTTATGACATACCTGTACTTGGAGAACTGCAACAACTACACAACCCTGGCAAAATTACACTCAGCTATTATGACCCATCTGGACTACACAGGAATTGAAGTGACATGCTCCCTATTTGAGAAGCTTAACCTAAACGTTTTGAACTATTTCAAATATATGTATTCAAATTTCCCATTAACCATGCTTTTTGAAAGTTGAATATCCCTCCTTAATTTAACACATTAAAGGTAAAATATACGCTTAGCCAGTGGCCAATCTCAAGTTTGTTGACTTTTGTAAAACTAAGCCTGCAGATACAAAGAGCTGTACATACAGTTTTGACTATTGCTTTGCCAGGGCAGTGCAGTTGCTATTATTGAGCTGTTATTTTTCAGGTATGAAATTGTCATAGTAGCTTCCAAAGTTAGAAAATAGGTCCTCCTTATTGTTGCTCTCATTCCTTCTTCTCTCTGACTGTGGATGGATGCTATTCCATATAGGTGCACAACAGCTATGTCTTATATCACTTCTTGTGCGTGTGATATTGCATACTGGACACTTCCTTGGTCTTACCCTGCAGCATTTTAGTTGCCAAGTCAGTCAAGTTGGTGCTTGCTACGTGGAGTTTGCCTTTGGCTGTCCTTATGGCATTCCTGTACTGGAATTAGTCATTAGAAGACTAGAGTTCATATACTAAGAAAAGTTATGTAAACTATTAATTTAATTTTCCCATTATTAGATATTAAATTACTAGGATGCATCCTTAATTTTTATCGTGTCCCTTCCGTATTGAATTAAAAGAATCTAAAATATTTCCTTATTTTTTCCGTTGTACATTTAATCACTATACTCCAGACTAAAATATTGTTATTAGGATTATGAATTTTGAATTTATGACAAAGTTTATTCTATATTAGCTTATAAACAGATTCAAGTTAATATTGCATAAAAATCAGAAAATCAATATTGCCATCTGCTAACAATCATTCAAAATGTTTGAATGAATTTTAATTAGTATTATTTTAATTTATGTATTTGTATATAGTTATATATTACCAATTAAACTATTTGACGGCTGACTAACACTTAGTATTTTTTAAACCAGTTTTTATAATTTATGGAGACAAATTCCAAGCAAGCATAATTCTGGTGAAACCAAAGAAGTTGAAAATATTATCATATAATTTGGTTGCTTTTGCTCAATGGTATATTACACAGACTGGCTCATTGTTAACAAAATACTTTAAGAAATGGATTTGTTAATCTCATTGCAAGCAAGCCACACTTGAGTATTTTCTGTGGAGCCATGTTTTAGGTATAATCTATGCATAACTTAGAAACTTATCACACATATAGTTACTGACCATCCTAATTATGTCTGGTAGGTTCCAACAATTTTATTACTGGTTCCTTATTTTTCCTCTAGCAGAAGTACCTGGCTTTATTCATGTATAACAATTTGTAAAGATGCACAGCACAAAATATATATTTGTTGACATCACATTGTCTAAATTTTATATATTATACTTTCACTACTAAACTATTCCTCCCTGCCTATTTGCTAAATTAATGATAACACTTTAGTAGTGGTTTTAATATATAATAAGTTCTGTATTGGACTATGTTACCAACCTGGGGACTAGCCCCACCATACTTGAAGGTTTAATCAGGATTAACCTAATAAGTTCTTTTTATCAGGTATTTGGGAAAGGGGGAGGGGGGGGGGGGGGGAAAGGAGGAAAAGAAAATATAGAAGAGAAAAACAGGGGCAGGTATAAATGAGAAAATGCCCAGTCTTTGAATTTAACTACCGACCTGTTCTTGGACACCCATGCCTAAACCATTTGGCTGATGGTTTTTTGAGGCTTTTTTGATATGGAAAAATTTTTCCTGCCAGTGAGTGCCACTTCATGGATCATGCCTGAAAAATTCCATTGAGATCTGTTGAGCAGTTGCTGAGTTAGAGGCGAACATAAGTTGTGAATACACAACTGTATAGATTCCAAATAAAAATATTCAATTAAAAAATTATATATTACACTTTTTTTTTGAACTATAATTTTAAATGACCAGATCACATCTTGAATGTATCTTATTCTGTTACAAGATATTTGCTTACTATTTTGATCAATTTTTGTGAATACAAAATTGGTTGGGTTGGGTGTCCAAGAACAGGTCAGTAGTTCAATAGTACTTTTTGTGTGGGTAATAGAAGCAAGAGTTGTACTGGGGATAGGGATGTTTTGTGGTATTGGGCCATGATTTAATGCTCCCATAAATTGTGTGTTAACACTAAATGTACGTGAATCACCACCACCAATTCTAACTCTAAATATGAATGAGCTGTGTGTGTCTGTATTGTAAAGAAATATTAATCACATCTTCTGTATGGATTCGATGGGATAGCGTTGAACACATACACAATCTTGAATAAAATGGCTTCATAGCATGTCGGTAGAAGAGAGAGATGGTTACATAACAGGTCAGTCCAAAAAGAGAGGTGGCTATGAAGTAAGTTGGTAGAAGAGGAAATTGATTGTAAACAAGTTAGAAGATGAGAAAGAACTGTCTGCTTACAGAGGTGTTATGCACAGAAGAAGCCATCATGCTCAGACTGCAGGTGGCTAATTGAGGACTTCTTGTTTGCCGTGATAGTCTAGACTTTTGAACTATCAGGCTTGGCATGAGCACTCATGGTATAACTTGAATGCTCCACACACAACATATTTCATTCATTTCTGTGACATTGCTATCTAGAGAATTGAATGTGCTTGTTATAACTGAGCACAAAGAGACAAAATGTGATGGAAAATCACGTCATTGTTTTCAGTGTGTATGTTACTGTGTATATTGTGATAAATTGAGCACTGGGTAATACTTTGCAGGACTTTACTTGAGGTAGCTTAGTATCTCTATTTCAACTAACGGACATGTATGGTGTAGTTAGTTGACTAGCTGACAGTCTGACTGATCCAGTGTTGTCCAGATAAGCGGCTGTGTAGAGCATGCAGTGATTTATTGTGTGGTGATTGATGTATTGCAATATGCTCTTCTGTACAGAGAAACTGATGGGTCTTTGAAGCTCTTGCCTAAGAAGAATGTGGACACAGGAATGGGTCTGGAGAGAATATGCTCTGTTATCCAGGGAAAGAGGAGCAACTATGACACTGATCTATTCGCTCCCATTATCCAAGCCATTGAGAAGGTAGGATAAATTGTTTGTTGTTTTAGTAATTAGTTTGTGGTTTGTCTTTCTCTCCTGAGTATGTTAATAGATTGCTTCATTAAATATTGGCTTCCTTCCTTCCACCTGCATTATTAACATTATTACAGACCGATGCAATATTAATCATGTCAATCAACATGCATCACACACCCTGGAGGTTTTTTATAGTTGAAATTTGTGTCAGAAGTTATTTCTGTTTTTGCAATAGTTAGGTTACAGCATGCATACAAGTTCAATTTTTCAGTCCTGTGCTTGTATTTGGTTAATTTCTTGTTCCCAAAGTTCATTCGAATGCATTGACAATCATAAGCTGCCGACCCTTCAGTGATGACCCTGGGATGCTTTAGTGAATATATTGTTGGTCTAGTGATGTGAATATAGACTTCTGACACTTACAAAATATTCTGCAAGAGTCCATAATTTAAGTGAACAGTTGTAAAAAAAATCTACATCATGTCAAATTTTACTCAAAATTATTTTTTATGGTTACTCAGTCATAAAGACCGTTAATATTAATAATTTTGAACACCTTCACCTTGTATGCCCCTCCTTGCAGTATGAACTCACTGGTATATCACTTTATACACTCTCGCAAGTTACTGACTTGTGCAAGTGCCTACAGCTTCTTGTATCACTTTATCAGTTACCTAGTTACCTGACAGGAATGGCCCACTCAGAAAGTGTTCAAGGTCCAATGTAATTTTAAGGCTTCTGCATTAACAGAACTCTAAATTCACAAAACAAGTTACGGACCACTCGATAGCTCCCAAGATCAGCGCTTTAAATAGGTTCACTTATCTCCAATGGAAACGACAATATAACACATAAAAAGATATTCCAGCTAGCACTCTTAGGATTGACCCAACCATTACTACTGGCATAATACCAAACTAATTCATGCTCTGCCAAGCTTCTTGATAATAACAATCCAAAATTATCAATTTCTCTGTTTAGGAGACTCTAAGGTCTATGTCAAATTTCTAATTCAAACAGCTTCCCCCCCCCCCCAAAACAAAAGAAAAAGGTAAAATAGAAGGGGAAAAAATGAATTTCTCATCATTCTCCATTAACATCTTCCTAATGAGCCAGGCTACAGACAATTTGGAAACATTATTACTTGCACAAATACCATGATCCAACGTATATGTCCATGACCCATCAGTTTTCTTCATTAGCTTACACAAATAGGAAGGTATATCAGGATGGACCAATGGTGCCCACTGTCATGGACGCCATTTTAGTTTCATTCCAATTGCTGAGTATGCTGTGAAAAGTGTACGCTAAACCCTTAGCTGAACCTAGTTTCGCTTGCCACACCCCTTACACCAACGCCCCATACTGATTATAAAGTGTGGATCTTCATTTCACTTCTTCCTGACTTGGAAGAACGAATCTTTTTTTTTACTGCTCTTATAGCCAAGTGAATTCTATTCAGGTAAGATTTCATACATTCAGTTCAATACATTTTTAAACAGTGCAAATAATTGCATGCGTTAGTTTGTGTTACAAGTAACTGCTGCAATGAAGGTATATCACGATGAAACTATGACATCCTCTGTTATGGAAGCCATGTGTAATTCTATCTCATAAATGCATGCCCAAGGACTACCAAATTTCAGATTGCTGACATTGATAAATTGATTAATTAACTGAGTGCTTGTTTGACTGAGCGTTACCTGACAACATCTGATCAATTATTATATATATCTAATTCTACATCCCTAAATCACTGACTCTAAACTCTGTTTCATCTGGTGTCAAAGGAAGCTATTATCATGGGTAAATAATAGAATGAATATTTCCTTTTACAATATTGCAGAGAAACCCCCCCCCCCCCCCCCCCAAAAAAAAGGGAAAAAATAGATTTACTCTGAAGAATGACGCAGAAAGTAGTAATAAAAACATTTATAAATAAATGAAAAAAAAAAAAGATTTAGAATTTCCCCATAAAGTACGGAAAAAAGAAAAGACCTACCTAAGAAATATTAGAACAAGGCATGAACACTGAATTTTTGTGTGCCTAATTCTACATCCCTAAATCACTGACTCTGATCTCTATTTTATCTAGTTTCAATTAGTGCTATTATCATGGGTAAATAACAGAATGAATATTTTCTTTTGCAATATAGCAAAGAAACCCCTGAACCCCTCCCCCCTCCCAAAAGGATACTTAAATAGTATGGGAAGAAAATGGGTGACTCCCTTATCATGCATAATAGGTGTACAAAAATATCATGTAAAGTTTGGAGGCAAAGATTTATGGATGTAGAATTAGGCACATAATAATTCAATGTTTACGCCTTGTTTTAATATTTTGGATAGGTCTTTTCTTGTTTTTGTACTAAATCTTTTTTTTCTTCATTCATTTATAAATGTTTTTATTACTAGTCTATATATAAAAGCTTAGTTGTGTCTGTCTGTCTGTCTGCTTTGCAGGATTTCAAAAACCGCTGGACCAATTGGGATAAAATTTGGCGTGAGCCCTTGGGGTGGATGTGGGATGGTTATATTTTAAATTTTGAATTGCCGCATTTTTAGTCTATCTATCTATCTTTTTCTGTTTGTGCATAACCATTGTGAGAGAACCGATGGACCACTTGGTATGAGCATTAGGAGTGGGTGTGGGATGGTTATTACATGATTGCATTATCTATCTATCTCTCTCTCTCTCTCTTTTTGTATTTGTGCATAAGCACCTGAATTAAGAGAACCACTGGGCCAATAGGGGCTTGCATGATTACGTCAGGTACTACCTGCCACACCTACTTATGGTATCAGTGAACCACCTGCACTATAGAATATGTATTGGGATTCAGGACTACCAATGATGTTTTTGAGAACTGCAACTGGAAAATAGCTCCTGCTTTTACCACACTATAGGAATAGAAACTTTATGAAATTTTCATCATGCTGATACCGAATTCTAGAATATTCCTAGCTATGGCTGTGGAAAAAATGGTGCGTGAAAGTAAAAGAAAGGTTAGTTAAGAACTGGCCAGTGAGTTTTCTGCTAGTTCTCAGAACTCAAAGGTAGGCGGCAGTAGTGGTCAGCATCAGATGGTTGCTAGGGTTAATATTGGCCAAGAAGAAGCTGCTATACTTTTCAGAACCCTGTCAGGCAGCACCATGACGATCCAGAAATCCTTAGAAGTGAGGTGCTGCCTAACAAAGTGTTTAGAGAAAAACTAGCAGCTATTTATGCTGTGACACTGTATCTGACAACTGTGTGACACTCACCGCTACTGCCACCAACCAATGAGTTCCTACAACTAGCTGGGCAAGCTCCTGGCAATATTTTGACTAATCTTTCTTCACTTTCACGCTGGGATTTATCTATGATCACAGCTCTGAATATTCTGGAATATGCTATGAGCACACTGGAAATTTCATAAACTTTCTATTCCTGCAGTATGGTGAAAGCAGGGGCTATTTTGCAATTGCAATTCTCGAAAATATTATTGCAGGTAGTGAATGCTAATACATTTTCTATGGTGCTGGAGGTTCATTGATACCATAAGTAGGCGTGGCAGGTTGTTTGTGATGTAATCATGCAAGTCCCCTATTGGGGTACAATTTGTCATGAGCACTAGGGATGGGTGTGGGATAGTTTCTCATGATTAATTCTTCTTTTTTTAAATTATTTTATTATTTTAAAAATCTATCCATCTTTTTCTATTTGTGCGTAACCACTGGGACTTAGAGAACAGCTGGGCCGGTGGGATTAATTGGGTATGAGCTATTGGGGTGGGTGCTGGATGATTATTACATAATAAAATTTTGAATTGCTGTATTTTTCTTATCTATCTATCTTTTTCCTATTTGGGATGAAATCTGGCATGAGCATTTGGAGAGTGTGGGTGTTTTTGGTTTTTTTTTTTTTTTTTACATAATATAATACAGAATTACAGGATATTTTGTCTATCAATCTATCCTTTTCTATTTGTGTATATCCACTTTAACTTGGAAAAGTGCTCCTTATTATAATGAAATTTGGCATGAGCTCTTAGAGTGGGTGGGGTGATTCTTACATAATATGATGTGGAATTTCAGTATTTTGCCTATCTATCTATCTTTTCTATTCGTGTATGACCACTGGGATGATTAGCATAAAATTTGGCATGTGAATTTGGAGTCTGTAGGGGGTAGTTTTAAAATATTAACAGTTAGAATTACAGTATTGCCTAGCTAACTCTCTTTTTCTTTTTGTGTTAATGGCTTGGCCGAGAATAAAATTTGGGCAAGGTAGGCTTCTTTCCTTTTATCTTTACTGTTCCACTGCAACTGGCGTTACCAAAGGGAGTTCAATGGTGCCAGATCCAGCATGGTTATGAACTTTGCCCAACCTGATCTATCAATAAACTTTTTCACTCTTTGCATTGTGTAGGCATCACTTGGGCACTTTCTGCTAGTATATATATATGTATATATATATATGTATGTATATATATGTATGTATATATATATGTATATATATGTATGTATATGTATGTATATATGTATATATGTGTGTATATATGTGTATGTGTGTATATATATTTGTGTATATATACTTGTGTATATATATGTATATATATATGTATATATGTATATATATGTATGTATATATATATGTATATATATGTGTGTATATATATATATATACATATGTATATATATATATATATGTGTTTGTGCAAGATTGAACTCAATATCTAACTAATTAACTCACATCACCAATCTACGGATAACAATCTACTCAGATCACTAATCAACAAGTAACAAATTTGATGTTGCCAGCCAAGGATATGACTGGCATGTTATAGCTGTGCCCTAACACCATCCTCTATGGCTGCTGCAAAGACTCTTGTCTATTTTCTTGTCGTCATATCACAAAAAGTTTTACTGCTTCATGTGTGCAATTCTGCTCAACGTTAATCCTGTGTCTTTGGAATATATGTTCCTTGGGCGGGACTTCTATGATGTGTTTACCGTGCTTGAAGATAAATACTTAACTTGTGACACTCCTGCTGTCCTATTGTCAAAATATCTTTGCTTATCTGTAGTTGAATCAGTTAGACTGGATGCTCTGTGTTCATTTCATGGGAATAATGCTACTTGTTTGGCTTAATGGATGATTGGAACTGTTTTACTAGCATTTGGTATGAACGACTCAATGGTACTAGTATGTACATACTATGGATGCATGCATACATAATGATAAAATAAGATTAAAGCTGCTGAGAAGAAATATCTAACATTCTCTTCCTGGAAAAAGAATATTAGAGAGAAAATTATACAACAGAAATGTGATCATATATCTTGTACATTCCAATGTTAATAGTTGCTTCCATCACATGTTTTCCTCCATCACGGCAGGCTTTTATCCAGGTGGATATTTACCCAGACTGGCTTTTATTCCGGCAGGTGTTAATCCAAACTGGCTTTTATCCCAGCACATATAATCCAGGCAGATATTTATTCAGGTAGTCATTTATCCAAGTGGGTTTTTATCATGGCATGGCACTAAGTTTTTCGCTTTCTCTGCCAGTTTCATGAACTATATATGATTAAAATACACTGAGTAATAAATACTGGTATTAATTTAATAAACAGCTGGTACAGATATGGAAGATATGGATGGCTTGGTTGATAGAGATGGTTTGATTAGAAGCCATTGTTGAAACAGTGAAATGCCAAAAGAAAAGAAAAATTCTAGCAGTAGCATGAGACTCTAAAACAAGTCTAGACGTAATTAAATGAGCATAGAAAAAAGAAACAGCATTAACCAATTCATGCTAGGCATATGGTTATAAGAATATCAATTATGTCTGATGACTTAATGTTTACAGTGTATTGGGGTCATCACAAATTAATTACACTATCACTAATTATACCAAAGTAATTCATACAAGTGTTTGTAAGATGGTTAATAATCATGTAATTATGGTTAATCACGTTGCCATTTTAGTAACTTCTGTTGTTGCCATTACAGATTGTGCTCATGCTATTACTCAATTTTGAGAGGGTAGAACATAATTACAAATACCGAACAATGTGGTTCAGCCACATTGTTGGACTGTCTGCACCTGATCTTCTCCACATACACCAGGAGCCCAGATGGGTCAACTTTGCTGGAAAAATGACCAATTTCCATATATACAGTGATGGTGCATGTTTGTGTAAGGAAATGTAGGTATGCAGATCACCTTTATTGAGTGTAGTTGGTAGGCTTAAATTTCCTTACACGAGAATGCACATGGACCATTGCTATATATATGTGAAAATTGTCTATCTTTCCAGCTAGGCTGATTACTCTGGGCTCATGGTCTAACAGTATCTCATTGTAATCTCCTCTAAGAAAGGTATGGCTTGTAATAAAGAATTAAAATTTGTGGGACTCCATGATGATCAGAAATCTTGAAAACTAGAAAGTTTGGAGTGCTCATCTTGCACATGTTGTCAACCAATAGATGCCTTCAAGTCACAGCAGGTGCAACAATGAAACACAGCAGAGTAATAAAATGGACTCAGTTCATCTTCAGGGATGTTGATACAATAAATGGATGTCAGCTGCACTCAAACTGATACATGTCCTTTGACATGGTGTAATTTCTTTTTGTTTAATTGTTTGCTTTCATGCGGATGCTCTCCAGCTAATCAACTGAATTGTTGTTTGTTGTTTTATTGTTGCTGTTGTCTATCTATCTCTTTAATGTGTGATATGTTTGTTTGTTATCTTGTCTTCCTCCTCCCTCACTTCCATCCCACCACCCCTTTCCCTTTTCAACTGCAAATGTTTCGGGTGCTCATTCCCCCCCCCCCGAGTCACCCCAGGGGGTTTAACATAGCCAGGTTATTCCCTGGGTCAAGCTTCATATGCGCTTATGTTGCCCAAGACAATGGCACCTTGAAATATAATTGGTATGTGGCATATCAACTCCAGTTATCCCTGGGATGAAACATCTTATGGAAGTAATGGTGGACAGGACACAGATATTCTCTCTTCAGGTGTAGTTTGCAAGAAGAGGGGCGATTGAAATGGAGCTGTCCTGGTAAGGATCTTAATTCTTTCTGCAGCCTTATGAATACCATTCTCGGAAAAAACTTGTATGATTTCATTTTCTGTCCCCTCTTCTTCTGGATGGGCAGTAAACTCTGATTCAACTTTGTCTGGAATCCATGACTCTAGATGAAAAAATTACTACTTTTTTAGGGCTTTGGCAATTTCCCGATTAAACTTTTCCCCTCCCAATTTGTTACCAATAATCACTGCTTATGGGAAAAATTTACTTCTGGCAATGCTCCTCAAGACTTCTCCCCATTCTGCAGAGATTAGCTTCCTTTAAATAGGTTTGCTTCCCTCCAATGGAAATGGTAATATAACACAATAAATAATTCAATGATCCATCACCTAATTACAATTACATCTGTGTGCATATAAACTTCCTCCTACTCAGCCCAGTAATCTACATGTAACATATTAACTCGATAAATAACAAATTAACTCAATAAACAACAAATCGACTTGATTCATAATCTACAAATAACAATTTACTCAGGTCAGTAATCATTAAGTAACAAAGGAATTCTATGTGAGCATGTCTGATTGTTCTCTATTCAACCTACCAATTTTCAAATTATTTTTTAAAAGCATTTGAGAAAAATTTGAAGGGGGAAAATGGGAAAAAGAAAAGGAAAAGAAAGGAGAAAAGAATGAGGGAAATAGGTAGGAAAAGGGGGAGGGGGGAAGAAAAAATGAAGGAAGGAAAGAAGGAAGGAAGGAAGGAAGGAAAGAAGGAAGGAAGGAAGGAAGGAAAGAAGGAAGGAAGGAAGGAAGGAAAAGGGTAAAAAAAAAGAAAGAAAAGGGGGAAAAAAATTAACCCAGTCCCAGGTTTGAACCACTAATTTTCAACTTGAGAGGCCTGTGCTTTAACCACTGAGCCACGGTTTTGAAAGCTTTTTTTTTTTTTTTTTTTTTTTTTTTTTTTTTTTTTTTTTTTTTTTTTTTTTTTTTTTTTTTTTTTTTTTTTTTTTTTTTGGGTGATAAACCTTGAGGTTCATGCCTGCAAAGTTTCATCAAAATTCATTCACTGTTTGGCTGTGATGCAAGGACATACATACATACACACATACATACAAACTTCCATTTATATAGATTAAATATATGTATTGTTGGGCGCAGCCATAACGTGCCACTCATATCCTTGGCTAGCAGCAACATTAGATTGTTACTTGTTGATGAGTGACTGAGTATACTGTTATGTGTAAATTGGTGATGTAAATTAATGTTATTTGTTGAGTTTATTTTTTTGTTTATAGATGTGTGACTTCTGTGTAATTAGATGATTGATCATTTAATGTATGATAATTAATTTTATTGTCATCTCCACTGGAGGGCAGGCAACTAGCCTATTTAAAAGAGGCTGATCGTTTGAGGACTAAAGTATTCTGGTATTGTGTTTTGTGATGTGAAGTTTTGTCGGTGCTGAAGCTTTAATTACATTCCAATTGGTTTATTTTACTGGTGGTTGACTATTCTAGTTGCGTAACTAGGTATCTGATGTTGTGTGGTGGCAGAAAATATGCTTTTGCTCAGGTCAGCTACTGTGAGTGAGCAATTGCGTAGTATAATGTATAATTTTAGTATACATCAATACTTTATTTTTCTCTAAAGTTTATTTGTGGGAAGTAGCTGTTGCACAGAACCACTTACACCATGCAAACTCTGCTGAGTAATCTTTTCTTCTTTTTCATAAGTAACATTAATCAGAATTTGTGTGTTATATGACCAACTCTTTGCTGTCTCTCACAATTGTTAGCAGCTCTTGTTCTCTCTCTCCAGATAGTCTTGTAAACATAGTGGCATCTTTATCTATGACATTGATGAGGATGTGTACCTAGAGGCACTATTTTAGTATTGTAATTTGGTTATGGACGTAGCAAGCTGTAGCATGTGCTTGCTTATTTAATGAAAATAATTTTACAATAGTATGATACACTCACTCATGATTTTTTTTATTACCTTCCTCATCGAATGTTCCATTGGTATTTAGCCTATTATGATTATGAGCAGAAGACCCATTCTATGGGCAGTTTAAGTTGGTTACCTGCAGTAACAAACATGCTTAGTTGCTTTATGTAACATGTAGTGATTATTGACACTAATCTCATTAATCAAACATGATACAATTAATAAACATGCCAAATTTCTGTGATGATTAGTCTTTCATGTCACTAAACCACACCCATTGACAAAATCACACCCATAGCCACACAATCTGAACGAAATTTTCGTGACAACGTGCAGTGAGGTGCCTTAATCAATCCCTGAAAGTTTCATGAAGATCCATCTAGCGGTTTGAAAGGAGTTAGAATTTATACAGACAGACAGTCAGACAGACAGACAGACAGACAGACAGACAGACAGACAGACAGACAGACAGACAGACAGACAGACAGACAGACAGACAGACAGACAGACAGACAGGCAAACGAATTTTGAATTATAGTAAGGTTGTATTGCTTCAGTCAGGAAAACTGGTATGTGTGTTGTGTGTGTGAACTCATTTATGTTTATTTATTTATTTGTTTGTTTGTTTTTCATTCATTAATTTGAGTTATTTTTTTCCTTTTTAAAAATTACTATTTCCAGATTAATAATTTATCTATCACTATATTGACTGTAGGTGGTGTATACTTTGCTCTTAAATTTGGAATTTCCACACAACTGGTGTCATTGTGTATACATTATTGATATGAATATAAAACACACGTAATTAGTGATGTTTAAAGTGTCCTCTGGCATACATTTCCCATTTTTCTTCCTATCCACTTGCAATTTGCCTATCTCCAGGTTGCTACTGTGCGTCCGTACACAGGCAAGGTTGGTGCGGAGGATGAGAATAGAATTGACATGGCGTATAGGGTGGTGGCTGACCATATACGCACACTCACCGTAGCCATCACTGATGGAGGGAGACCTGATGCTACCGGCAGAGGGTAAGTCACAATTAAACCAAGAAGTTGATAGATGTTAAAAAATGTTTGTTTAAAAAGCAAAAAAAAAAAAAAAATTGTTGTAGTTTATTTGTTTATGCATACATCTATCATAATCATCATCATCATCATCATTAATGTTATTGTTGTTATGTACAATGGAAACCATTGTAAAAACAGTATAATGCAAAAATATAACATTTTAAAAAAAAGTATGGTAAATCAACAATTATACGCTCTACTTATGTCAGAGAAAGTGTAGACCTGGCTGACCTCCTGTTGTCCCTACCACACGTGTATTCCCTCCCTTCAATGATGCAGAGAGATGCCGAAGAAGGTCCATTCTCGCTTTTACCTCACTGGTATGTGGCGTCAGCGTGTGACCAGCTCCTTTAATAATATGGGTGGCTTGGTTCCAAGTGAAGGAGTAGCTGGGCTCTAATGTGATACACTTTTCTGATTTTCTTTCTTCTGTCAGAGTCCCCAAAATATTGGTGGCATTTTGATGGTAAAATGGGCAGGGAAGTTGGGGCAAATTGCACTGCACCCTACACTAGTGGCTTAACATCATCCAAAGGGTAATGGTCACCTTATCTGGTTCTTTGCAACTGACTGTGAAGACATACATGAGATGATCAGAGCATATGCATGACATAATGATAAATTATCTTCTTCTTAAAACAGAGCCCATTGGTGGCTAGACAGGCCGCATCTGCTACCTTGTGTTATTACATTGTGTGCGCCACAAGGAGGCTACACATGAGGAAATACGTTGTGGCAACATGTGGGGGCAACACGTGGGGGCAACACGTGGGGGCAACACGAGAGAAACCCAGTTGAAAAACTACAATTACTCCCACAGTATTGTCATATATACATTATTAGACCCGATTTGGAAATGAGTTAAGTTTGAAGCCAATTTATGGACTCCTTGGTGATGACAGCCATGAGCCTGGCTCTTGCTATGTCATCTAGAGCACTCCCGGGGGTGTGCTGCTGTGGTGAAGTGTCCCATATTCTCTCGCTGTGAGCTGCAGTGCCAGTGGAAATGAGGTAGGGGTTGGTTGTGGCCATGGAGCCACATCAAACAGTCATGTGCCAGTGTAATATTGGTAGTAACTACAGGCTATGTGGCTGGTAGAATGTGGCTAATGAGACCAAAGGAAGCAGCAGCTGAAGCCATGTAAGCAGCAAGACGCAGTGCACTCTAAAGTCCCAGTCCACTATGCCTGTGTCAAGTTGGGTTACTGTAGTCTTGACTGGATCTTTGCTTTGAACTTAAGCACAGCATCATTAGTAATGGGTCATTGAAGAGGAAATGTGGGAGGAAGATCTGAGGGTGTGTGATCTGTTGGAATTCCCCTGCAGGAAGTTGTCAACATCAGCTGTGATGTGCTGCAATCTGCTACCAACATCCTCCTAGGTGTTATCTTATCCTTCAGTGCCTCAGAATACAGGACTTTTGTATTACCAACGATAGAGCCCAACAACACAGACAGCTAATGGAAATCATTGCTGTTTAAAATGAGGTTTTAAATAAAAATACAAAATATTCCACCCCCTCTTTTTCAACATTAAAAGAACGATAAAAGACACTTGCACATGTGTGCCTTTGCACAGTCTTATGATCATCAGTGAAGGGAAGTGGAAATTTGGAGCTGTTAATAATACCTCTGATGTTCTCTTAGTATATTATTTACCATGTGCCCTCGTCCACACGTACAAAACGGATTCATTGTTGTTTGTCTTCTTTCTAACTTGTAGCTAAGAATTAATGAAACTATCAATCTATTCAATAACTAAGTTTGGGAGTTTAACTGATATTGACCTGACTTGATCGTAGTGATTGTACAGCAATTAAATCCGAGTTATCAGAGACAGTATTGTTTTTTTTTTGTTGGTTTTTTTCTTTATTGTATTTTAAAATTTTATTTATTTATTTATTTAATTATTTATTTATATATTTACTGTTTCTTTTTTTTTATTACAGATTTTTTTCTTGTAGAAAATATGTTTGCTTTGCTATTCTCCTTGAATTAAATCTTCCCTGGACTTCATTTTTCTTTTTTTGTTCGAGTGTGGTACTTTAATGAAGCAATTCTAGTTTTAATGAGCCAGGTGTTCACTTTTTTCGAAGTTAATGTGAGATTGGGGAATTGGATGAAGTGCAAAGACTGTGACATTGATAGTCTGCCGCGAATGTTTGAGTAAGATGTTTTCTGTATTAGGTAGGCACCCTTGGTGAATGCCATAGGAGTGTGAGAGTTATGATCTACCCTCATTAGTGTAAATGTTTCATACCGCTAAGGGCACTTTGTTGACAACAGCTGATCTGATTGAGTTGTTCTTCAAATACTATCTAAATACCACATTCATAAGTGTGTATTCAATTAAGCCTACAGTGATATGTGTTAAGTGGTTATTACTCTTCAAGCTCAATTTTGTAGCTCCACTATTGAATGCTTTTGGAGTGTATAATTGTTCCTCTTTGGTGGCTTATAGGAATTCATCTACAACTGTAAATAATTTTTAATCTAGTGCATGCTGTTTGTTTGTGTACGTCATTTTGTCAAAATACATGTCACTTCTGCTGTCCTCTGCTTGTGACTTTCTATGTTGTGGGTGAAGTTCATGGTTCATGATCATAGTTGACCAAAACACGAATTGAGTTTAATATTGGAAACAATTTAAGATTTCCCTTTGCACAGGATCTGGGACTGCCCTTTGACCTAAGGAAGAAGGCACGAATGTGCAATGCAGCACAAGTGCTGTGCAATGTTAAGTGTTTAGTGATTTTGCCTATTTAAAATAGTTTACATGAATATATTTTATCATAATATATATCTGATCACTGCAATGATGTTAGACTGAAATATAGAGAATCAGGTGCAGTGGGTGTTGATATTAAATACAGCCAAACAATATTCACTTGCCAACTCTCAAACCAACTAAAGAAAAGCACCTGCTGTACAAACAAATTCCTCTTAAAACTTTACATTGTTACAGTTGCTGGTCAGTTGGAACAGTTTCCATTCTACTGCTCGACTCAAGTTCCATCAGTGTTTGCTTGGCACTGGTAGTTTCCCACCCAACTTTTTATCTAGCCTTAAGTGGAAGTACAGTAACTGTTAAGATTAACTTTCCATTCTCTTTAAGCTGTGTCATAATCCTTTTAAAGTATATTCTTTCAATCCCATAAAAATGCTGGGGAATTTATCTGTGGCAATTTTCTAGGAAAGTGGTTCATTACCTTTAATTACCCAATGGATAGGGCAATTTTAATTTATAATATTGTGCAATGAGAGGGACAGTAGTTCAAGTTTCCAAGCATCTAGCTGATGGAGGCCACCAGAGATAGATAAGTTTACTTGCAGGAAAAATCATTGTTTCTCCAATTATTCATGTTCCCAGATATGGCTGTGTCTGAGTTACACATAGTTCCCATTCTCAGGCTGCCCAGATAAGGAAGTCTGTGTTTAATTATAAATATTTGCATACAGAAGCCGGTATGCTCAATCTCAGGGCTAAAGAATTTATCTATATGCAATAAGAGATCACATTACAATACTTGATTCAATTTTTTTGTATCTATTTTGCCTTATTAAGGATGGGCTTGACTTATCCTTTATGCTTCAGATTACATCAGTGCATTTTAGAGATTCTCGTTCTCATGACGACTCAAGAATATAATATTCTATTAGCCCAAGCAGCTGAAGAATGAAAATTATCTCAATGTAGGACTTCCTATATTTCTCGATTGTTATAATAGACCATTTTTCTCATAATCTTGTGCAGAGGTACATGCTTGTCAATGTTACACTGACTTCATTTATTTCAAACTGGTTTTTGAGCTATAGTGTGTCAAGAATAGCAAAGGCAAACCTGGGCACCCCTAGCCTTAATTGTAGAAGACCTAATGATCATGGATTGTGTGTATCTTGGGTCAGTAGTTTATTTCTCTAGCTGGGACATTCCAGAACAATTTTACTCATTCCTGGGTGACCCTTTCTGGCACATCACTGTGCAAAAAAGATTGGTTTGATTCCTAATAAACTTAAAGGTGTATTAACTTATTGCACCACACTCCTGCAGATTCTACCAACTTTCTTGAATGATGTAGTGAAATAAAAATGAGTAATTAATTTATACAATTAAATAATAAATACATTTTGGAGGGAATATCGAAGCAATTGCGATTCATTAGTTTGATGTATGATTGTTTGGAAAATCAAGGCAAAAAGGCTATTTAGATCAATTAAATATCAAATATATTTTAAATGTATTTGAATTATTTTGAAGGAGAGATTATGAACCATTTATTTGGTATGAAAAATAATGTAAACTAATTTTGGGTAAGAAATGAAGGAAAAAAGATCAGCATTGCTCATTAGTTTAAGGGAAATTTGTTAGGTGAGCATAGTGAATGTGTTACCTTATTTATGTACATACCCACTACTCGTCTAATTTGCATTCTAACAGAGCAGATATGAGCAGCTCAGTATTGTTTTAGCACTATTTAGTTTCATGTGAGAAAATAAAAAAAAGCTACCTACACTGTCAAAGAAGTGAATAACAAAGACATTCTTTAAGTGCATTGTCTTAAGGCTATGAAGGTATTCTAAGCTCCACACCAGTGTTTCCAGAAGATTTGAATCCTCCCTTGAAGTGATAATCCAAAGCAATACTCGTTAGTATCATCTTATTTTTAAAATTGTCTAGAAGTAAAAAAAGGAAAAAGTTTGGCCCTTAAACCGAAGTGATTAATTATTAACATTTTTTTGGACAGTTTACAAAGTCAGTTTAGCCCTTAAACCGAAGTGATTAATTATTAACATTTTTTTGGACAGTTTACAAAGTCACTGACAGTTGTAAGGGCTAAACCAGACTTATGCAAATCTCAAGTAGGTCATAAGGTGTTGTTTTTGCCTGCAGGCACTTATGGAGTTCGTGGGTTAATTAGCGATCTCTGATGAACCAGAAATAGTGGTGGGAAAGACTTGTCATTGTTTTGGCCTTTACCTGGCTCTCCACCCAACCTTCATTGCCTGAGGCCTTCCTGAGTAAGTAAAGACATGCTTTCCTCAGACAAAAAGTAATATCCTCAAAATCTTAAATCCTCTATTTCACTGCATGCATCTTGTGGCTTGGTGAATCCCAGACATGTAATAATGTTCCAAAACAGAGCACATAGATATATATATCCTCAACATCCCAATGCAGCAAACCAGTGTTGGCGTTTCTTCCACCTGGTGAAAATTCCAGATGAAACCATTGAAAAAGGTGTCCTAGAAGAAAAAATTTCTGCCAAAATTAGGAAGAAGCTAAAAGAATTATAAGTGTATAAAAATTTAATTAAAATTCTTTTAAAATAAATCTAAACAACATTTTAGAAAATGTAAAGCAATTGTAGTCTGATAAGCAGAGGAGGAGAAGAAAAAGAAGTTGAAACCCAACCCTCAAATAATTGTAGATTTGTACAAGAAGTTTTAAATTTTATCACTTGTGTTAGGTGTGATTAATCAGATTGTATAATTAACCATACAACTGCTTATTTATTTACTGTTGGTATAACACAGAAATCAACTTGGAAGATGTCAGTTGACAACTTGTGCAAGTATAATGCTTGCAGCCACGTTTCTGTCCTGATAAACTGGAAAAGTGTGGCCAGATCCTACGCTAGTCGAAGCTTACCAAACTGTCTTATTTTGAGAACTTTCATTTTCCCCATTTTTCTTTTTCTCTCCCCCCCCCCCTCCATTATATATTTTTAGTTGATGGGTATTAGAGGGAATAACTCCTCAGAGATTCACCTCAAAGTGGAAGAACTCTGAGATGGGTTAATGGGAAGGAAGGGCGACGGTTGATGGACCTCCTCACATTTCTTATTGGCATCTCTCTGATGTTTTAGTTTTCCACTGATTCTATATTATTTCATTATTATTATACATATATATTAATTAAATGTCAGCTTTAAAATTGCAAATCTTTTACAACTGAACCATCTGGTTATCTTTTTCTCATGTTTCTTCTTGTCTTATGAAAAAGTGCTCAGGTCTCCAGTATAGATCCTATTGCAGCATCATCTTTGCTCCTGCTTCGTTCAAAGAAAAGGAAATTCAGCTGTATGTATATATATATCTTATAAAAACAAAGAAAACAACAATGAATTTTCCTTCCATTGAATTTACATCATACTGTCATGAACTCTACACCCTCTTTGGAACTACTAAAGAGGCCACACAATGTTATATTGTGAACAAACATTAACAACACCGAGTGATGCAAACAAGAAACCAAGTTACCAAAATCATGTTGTGACATTTCATTGGGTCACTTAGCTACCTTTAAATCCATTAGATATTTTTATGGGGAGTGCAATTGTTACACAAATTTACTTGTGCAGGTTCTGTGTCAAGTTTGTAATCTTATCCACAATCTAATCTTTAGAATATCAAGAAAAAAAAGAGCATATTGATCCTGTTTCCTTTAAAATTCTCACACACATTTTCAGTACACACCCCTGCGTGCAGTGGTGTGTGTAGTATGCCAGCTGAAGTAATAACTAAAACTCTATTAATTAGCACAAGAAGAATAACGAAGAGAAAGGCTCACGTTCTTGCATATTTATGCAAGTGTGGGATGGAACTGAAATGTTATGGTCAGCGAACCCAGACCAGTCCCATAGGAATTATAATCAAAGAATATGTTTCATTTGAAAATGGTTGCTATTTCATAAGCACACGATCGTTGTGTAGCAACAGGGCTGTTTTGCTTCAGCTGCAACAAGAGTAAATAGTTGCAATTGTATGGGTGTGTATGCGTGTAGTGCTACTGCTGCCTCCTGATTTGGGCTACGTTTTACTGCCTCTAGGTGTGGGCCTCTAATTCTGCTCAAGACACAACAACCACACAATGTGGGGCTAGTGGCTGCGACTGTCATGAATTTAGATTGTTACATGTCATTGCTATTATTCAGTGTCAATTTCACCAATTACACTTATCTATTATTTGAAGGGCATTTTAAGAAACTGTTCTCATCACATAAGAACATCAGTTCACACAATGCATCAACAAAGAACTATTACTCATAGGGCGCAGGGTTGAGATTCCATGTTAAATTCAGTAACACTGTGAAGTTACGATATTTCTATTGCGTCGTATCTGATAACTGTTTCTGTAAACTAGTACATATAATTGTTGCTAATAAACTAACTTTCATGTATTTATAATACTTATACAATATTTCTCTTCTTTCTACATACTTTTACTCTCTCTTTATACAGGTATGTGGTTCGACGTATCTTGAGACGAGGAATTCGTTACTGCAATGAAAAGCTTGGTGTCAAGCCTGGAACTTTTGGAAGCTTGACCCACATAGTGGTGGAAATGCTGGTATGACAGTGCACTACACCTCTGTCATTAAATTGAGTCCTTCAAGCTTGTGGAGCTCCACCCAGAATTAGACTAATATAAGGGCATGGGGTTGCAGGCTTAGTGTGAAGATTTGTCTAATATGTGAACATAATCTTTAATGTTCTTAAACTAACATCTTATTGCCCTTAACATAAATTGGTATTATATTATCTTCACAATCTTCAACCATCCTCAAAGTTTTATAAATTAACATTGAAGACTTAAAGTGTGTTTTTTAAAATTCCTTACAGAGAATAAAGCTATCTATCCAGGATGTGCAAATAGTCTATTTTACTTACTGCTACCAAATTAAAAAAGCACCCTACAGAGGGAATTTTTTTTTTGGTGGGAAATTGCCTGTTTCAGTACCCATTTCAGTGCTTGCTATTTACCATGTTTTTAAAAATTTTAATTACTTGTTATCCTCAGAGTGTGTCAAGGCACCACACTACCAATTTCTAATTACTTTCTCCCCCCTCCTTTTTTTCCCTTTGATTGAGCGTGAAATTACAGTGGAATATGTGGTCACAGGACCTCAGGCTATGCTTCAAAATGAGGATGGTTGAGACTGAGACTGGTGCTAGTCCTGGTCGTGGATGAGGAGAAAATATATTTTTGGAAAAAATTTAAAAAAAACAAAAACAACATCAACATAACTGCACTGTAATAACACAATTAAACATTAAATTAACATAAAATTGTTAATTTATTACGGAGTGTATTTTGTGTGTGTCTAATATCACCGCTCTACTTTTTTTTTCTTCTGGGGAGAAACCTGCTTATTATTTTACCAACAGTGTAACGTGAGAATTAGGACTCGTATCTAAAAAAATTAGTGTTCATCAAACATGTTTATTTAATGAATGAAATTAGTATGAATAACTGTATTGTGTTTGTGTGACATAATTAGAGTCCATTAATTTCATCAATTGTCCAAAATGCTGAAAGATGTTTGCCCCAGCCCAATCTGAACAATACCATTGTGAGGACACATACATTGAAGTGTGCTATATTCAATCCTGAAAGCTGAAAACCTGCCCTATTGGTGATGTTTCTATATAGTTCTTGTAGATGGCTGTGTTAGGTGTTTGGCCTCATATTTCAGTGAGTATGGATAATAATGAAACCACATCCATAACCACAGTAGGGTAATAACCCTCTCCTGATCACATGGAGACTGCATGCCAAATTTCAGCCTAATTCGTTCTTAGTTGTGAAAATGTTCCTGTTGGTGTGACTATGACAAGACCACACCACCATTGCCACCCAATCCGAATGTTAGGACGTGCATTGTGGTTCCCTAGTCAATCCCTAAACCTTTCATGAATATTCATTCTTCCAGTGGTTTGGAATGAGTTAAAGTGAGGGCATTCCACAAGAAATTTGTGACTTATGTTATGTGTATTCTATCTGTTCTTGGTGTAAATGTTTTTCTATTAGCTATGTTTATGGAAATTTAATTTGATGACTAGCAAAGGAGCACGCATTACACTTCTGAACAGAAAATGAGAATGCAAATTAGTTGAGTAAAGTGTGTGTGTGCGTGCGCGCACGTGCATGCATGCTACTTTACTGCATGCATTTAAGGACAGCTATTATTTGTGTTCGGGAATGTTTTTGGACATGATACATGGCTTTTGACCTCATATGTCTCTAGTGTCTAATAGCCCTAAATGGCTATTTACTGCTATGTGTATGTTACCATACATAGACTCAACTTTTTTTTTCCCAAATATGTCCCTGATTATGCTAACTCACTTCCATATGATTTCTTTGGGATCCATGCAGCTTGGAATCGGAAAATGCCCATAACTCATAATTGCCATATAAAGGAATATTCCACTTTTTATGCTAGATTATATTGTCATTTGCCATAGTTGGGTTGTGTTATGCTTGGCTAACATATATTAGGCTTGATATCACATGCATAATTTGTGTGCAAAAAAAAAAAAAGATATAGAAAATCAGTTCTCCCATATTAATTCCACAACAGTGAAGTGTGCAGTGAATCAAACGGTTCCTATAATACAGCAGATGCTGACTGGGTTGACAGACCATAAATTTATCGTGCTGATTTGATTGTAACTCGTCCAAGACATTCTATCATGCAGTCTACCAGACTAGGGCAAGAGAGTCTGGACCTTCAACATGTTTAGACAGAAGTTGCAATGTGTGCACTTCAATATAATTAGTAAGTATGCCTTTGTGTTAGTTACAAGTTTCAACGATTGCAGTAACATATGAAAATCCTCATGGATGTGTAACTTCAATGGGAAGTCCATGTTAAAAAACAAAACAAATATCTCTGTGGTGAACTTTCAGCTCTAAAGGATGCTTCTGTTTGGAGTCACACACACTAGAGTCCCTGTACTTCTTGAAAAATATCAAAACTATAACTCCTCATTTAATGTTGTTGGTTTTTTGGTGCTTTTAAATACTTTTTACATTTTTTTTTCTCCTTCAAAATGATACTTCTTTAATCTGTGCAAGATGGTTTGGTGAATGTGTATGTTTTTATGTGTGTGAGTGAATAAACAGTACTACATATTTGGTATGCAATCATTCGTACAGAATGTGAAGGAATATCATTGTTATGCTATGGAATGAAGAGTTCAAAATGGTGAACAAATTCAAAGGGGGAAAACTAGGGGAAAGGATAACAAGTAGGAGGAAAATCTCTTCCCAACGGCTACTATCACCAGCCTCTCCAATACTAAGGCATCAGTCACCAGTTACCATTCTGAAAGGGAACAAAGAGGACAGTATAAGCAATACCCCTCCTCTCCCCCCAGATGGGAAAGATGTTATTTTAAAAACAACAAATTGTAATGGATTGAAATAAAGTAAACAAAACTGTGCCCATATAAGCACATGTTAGATGAATATCCTTTACCAAAAATTTAACAATCATTCAACTGCATAAAATCAGTAAATAGTTTGTATATACAGTTGATATTGGTCAAGGATCATTCAACCTATAGTATGTGTGGTTGCAAAATATAACTTTCTTTGTTGTTCTTATTGCTTCTTTTTTTTTTAATATAGGGAGTGAAAACCAAATTTAATGAGTTTGTGTATCATATCTGGGAATGACCAGGAGCAGATCATATTATATTAGTTACTCCTTCAAGGCTGGCATTAAATCAAAATAACCTCGAAAGTGATTTTAAAAGAATTAAAAAAAGAATTATATATAGAAGTTGTGTGTGTACCATATATAAGTTAGTTTTGGGTTCTGAAGCTGATAAATTCCACAAGCAAGAAAATATTTTAGTAGTATGGGATGTAGCTATGGTGTCACTATGGAAGAGATGTGGCTCTATTCTCGTGCCTTAGTATTAGTGCAGGAATTTATTCCCAGAAAAATTTAGACAATGCATATTCAAGTAATTAAGTCATAATTGGTTTTTAAAAAAAAAAAAAAGGACTATCCCATTGGAGCAAGAAATTCCACAAGAAGAAGTTGCACAATAATTGCCGTCAAGAATCTGTGGCTCTGTCAAAACAAACTCTATATGGTGAACACCCTCAGCTTTAAAAAACTCTTATGTTTGGACACACACCCAGATTCCCAGCACTTCTTGAAGAATGTTAGAACTATAACTTCCATTTAATATATTTTATCGTTTTTTCCCCAACATTTTGAATCTGTGTAAAACAGGTCGGTGTATGTGTTTGTAATGTGTGAGTGTGTTAACAGTAATGTGGAATTTTGTTGAAATAGTGAAAAAAAATGTGAATGGGGGAAGACCAGGGGAAAGGATAAAAGTAGGAAAACTGAAGTGAAAAATTATGGACAAAATATGAAGTTTAGGTGACACTAAAACAATTTTTAAAATCCCCTCAATCCATCCATCGGAAGTTTAACAAGACAAGGAAATTTCCAGCCAAAACCCGCTCACTTATGATACTATGTTTTGACTTAATGGAAAAGACCCAACCATGACCAGGAGTTGAACCTGGGACCTTAGCACTGCTTGTCGGAGAAAGATTCATACAAGAACAAGAAAAAGATTTGCAAGGAAGTAACATTTAGATGCCGCAAACTTATTAAGGTTTACTGGTAAATAGGTGTACTAAAACTGGAACAAGAGCAATAATTACTATAACATATATATTAAAACATAGTGTTTTAGACCAGGAAAATAATTGTTTAGAACATTTGAGGTGCGGTTAAAAGTTGTAAGATTAGCAACTTTTGGGTTCTATACAGAAAAAGGACCTTAATTGTAACCACAGGGCTTCCATATGTAAAACACTTAGTTGTACCAACAAACTTGTGTTTTCATTCAGTAACAATTAGTTTAAAAAAATTCATTCTTGATCAAAATTATGGATGCATGCTGCCCCCCCCCCCCCCCCCCCCACCATTCCAAGTGTTCCTAAACCTGTGCACCACAGGTAAGAAGATAGGTTCATGATCAATATAAAGGATCTCTGATCACAATCCACCATCACCAGACTCTCTACCAAGTCACCAGTCACCAGTCACCAGTCACCAGTCACCAGTCACCAGTCACCAGTCACCAGTCACCAGTCACCACTTTGTAAGGGAGCAAGAAAGAGGACAATATACGAAATAGTCCTCCTCTTCTGAAAGAACAAGAGTGCCCCCGCACTAAGACCGGTGGCAAATAATTGCTATAATATTTATAAAACTTAGTATTATTATTAGTCAAGGCAAAATAATTGTTTAGAACACTTAAAGTGAGGTTAAAGTTGTGGTACAACTTAAAACTTTCTGGTTTCTATACAGTAAAAAGTACTTATTTCTAACCACAGGGCTTCCATACAATAAGGCACTTAGTGCAATCAATTAGTTGTAATAATAAACATTGGTGTTTCCAAACAGTAAACAATTAGCTAAAAATCAATTTTTGAGCAAAAGTTGTGGCTGTATGCTATCCCTGCTCTACCATTCCAAGTTTTCCTAGACCTGTGTGCCACAGGTAAAAAAAGAGAGTAATTTTGAAACAACAGGTTGTATTTGATTAACTTGTGAAAATAAATTAAACCACACAATAAATGATTACCCTTTGCCAATTTAAATTAATCACCAATCATACGACTGCATAAAATCAGTAAATAGTTGGTATATCTGATTAAAATTGGTAAAAATCACCCAGCTTATAGTCTGTGGGTGCAGTCTTGTTTCCCTTGTTTCAGAATATATATATTTTTTGTTTACATATATTTTTTAAATTATAGAATGTGTATTAATGCACAGGTTCATTTCACAATCAAATCCAATGAAATTGTGCTAAGAGTAATAATATATTGTGTGGTTTACTTAATTATTACAAGTTAATTAAATACAACCGGATTTTTTCAAAATTAATACCTTTTTTTCTTTTGTAGAGAAGAGGAGGGGTGTTTTTCGTGTCTGGAGGCCCTCACATTCCAAACATGTTTTTTTTTTATTTTGCCCAAGTTACTTCCCTGGTCAAGTTGTGTATGCAAGTGAAGTTTGAGGTCTCTATGTCCAAGGGTTTGGCAGTGCAGGAATTAAGTGGGTGTGGTGAGTTTATTCCTGATCAAAAACTGCTCAAGATTATACTAAATGCTAATTATCTCTGTTCAAATTATCTCTGTTCAAATTATCTTTAGAAAATTTTGAGAAAATGGGCATTAACCTTGCCACTGCACATATCCTCATGCCAAATTTCACCTATTTGCTACCTCAGGAAGTACCCTTTTAATTTGCAAACACATTTAGCGTTACAGACAGATGGACGGACAGACACATTCCTTTTTATATAGGAAAGAAAGTGTGTTGTTGTTTTTTTTTTAATGCACAGTTTCATTTCAGAACCAAATCCAATGAAATTGGGCATCACATCTGTGAATTACCAGGAGCAGATCATAATTTGTTTAGTTTCCTCCTTCATGGGTGGCATTAATTCAAAATATCCTCAGAAACAACTTTTTAAAAATCATACATGGAAGTTTTGTGCCCTTAGAACATTAGTGTCACCAAATCAAAACTTAAATTGTTTTTGTTCTAAAGCTGGTGATTTTCACTAGCAAGAAATATTTTTGTAGTGTGGGATGTTGCTATGGTGTCACTATAGAAGAGGTGTGGCTATATTTTCGTGCCTTAGTATTACTGCAGGAATTTATTCCCAGCACATTATCAAATAATGCATGTGCAAGTAATTAGCAAAATGACAGATTCTGATTGACAATTATTGCGCTTTATTGCTTTCTAGCAGCTGGGCAGTTTTAGATCTTCGTAAGATGCCGATATGTTGCTTCTGGCGTTCCTGACATTTCTGGAACTTCTATTGTTTCCTGGCTCTTGTCTGTGTGTCTGTTAAACTGTGATTGAAGTTTGCCTTGGGCTGTCTTTTTAAATTTTAATTTCAGTATCCAATTAATGTTCCCCTTATGGTTTTGTTGCTTAAGTGATAGCTTGAGTGTATAACTTGGAATGTATTCCTAAAGCATAGTTTGAACCAGAATGCTTCAAATGATCATAATTTCTTATCTTTATAAATTATAGGAAGCAAATGAAATTGTAATGATAGGCTGGATGATCTCTACAAAGATCAAGCTTTTAACTTGCCCAAGCTCAGTGGTGTTTCTTTATATTGAAACAACAATAGCAGCAACAAACATGTAGATTGCAATCTATTTCTTCTCACTGTTCATCTACTCTTGTACCCCAACTGATGAGAATGACTGTGACCTCTCTTATCAACCAGTGTAGAATATTATGGCTTCAAAGCCTACGGTAATCATTTTGTACTGACTAAGGCCAACATCACATCCTCCCTGACTGCATTACAGTACACACTACTTGTGTCCTTCCCATGGTGGTAGCTCTCACCTGACCGGCTTCGAGGAATCACACTGCCCCCACCCCCAACATTGAATGTGATCAATGCAGTTGGAGTAGTAAACATTGTGTGTGATCATTACAATTGGAGCAGCAAATAATAACAAGACTTCCCCCACCCTGTCTATTGGAAGGCAAACTAATAAGGCTTTCTGACCTCCAGAGAATCACTCTTGAGAGGGTTCCTTAACCTTACTACACCTTTGCTTACATGCTTGTGTTGTACTAATAATAGTAGCAGAAATTCTACATACGAAAAGAAACTTTCTTCAAAATGCTTAGCTCAGTGTGTCTTATTCCACTTACAAGCAGCAGCAACAAGTTTCATAGTGTGTAGCATTACCCAAATAAGCAAACTGAATGGACCAAGAACCATGATGCAAAACCCTGGCTACTGTCATTACCATGTATTAATTCTCTTCTCTTTCCACCTTCCTATGAATTTACATGGCCCTTGGCATTGTAGTGGTTCCATTGATGTAAAATAACCTCGCATATGTGCTATATGAAGATAAGCCTGTAGGCATGATAACCATCATATGCTAGGACAGAGTTTCATTTTAATTTGGAAAGTTATGTGACCCATTGAGCTCAGTCCTCTTTCATTTGTTTCCAGTTACGGTTTAAGAAGAAATTACTAGTTCTCACTAGGCATTTAGAGCAGCTGTCAACTGGAAACTAATAACTTTCCTGTTTCTTGATAGCAATTATTAATTAATGGAACTCTTCAAAATTTCCTGGTATTTGAAAGATTTATGTTGTTCCTAATCTTCCAATGACACAGTACGAATGGGATTCTGTATTGCTTGGATTCTTTATTGCTCATATAAGCGTAAAATTACTCCTATTGCTCCTGCCCACTTGGTGACTGTCTGCAACATTCCTTGCTGTGCCTGACTGATGATGTCAGTGGCAATTATCTTGCCTCAAGATAAATTCCCCAAATAATGCACAACAAGGAGGCAATGTAATGTACACACTGACACATTATTAGATTGAAGGCGTGTCCAATTGCCACAAATGTTTTGAAATCACTGCAGATGCACTGAAATCACTTCAAATGTTATCGTTGAAATAACTTCAAATGTTACCCTGATGTGTACATTCAGGAATGAAAATATGGATAACAAATTTGGTAATGCAGTAATGAGATATTTTTCTAAAAGTTTTTTTAAAAACTTTAATATTCTTTATTAGTCATCTCTATGTGATTTAGGATTCAGTGTGGCAGTAACACCAACATATTTCTTTAATGACTTTTATCAATTGTGCAGGATGCAGTACTATTTAAAGTTGTCAACAAAATGGGAAGGCTGTAATTTTGTTTATATTTATTTTTGTTTAGGTTGACAAATTAACAGTGACTTATTGTTGTGAGTAGGCCCCAGATAATCTACTAAACTCAATGAGTTGTGATAATTGGGGGGGAGGGGTATTATATATTCGTGTGAGAAGACTTCGATTTCACACTGTGTCCTGAATTAATGGCTTTAGCAATTGCTCCTTTAATTAGGCTGCCAATCTTGAGCCCAGTTGTGTGAATGATTGAGTGCTATGATAACTGTGCACACCACTTACCATTGATAGTAATCAATACAAACACAATACAATTACTAACACCAACTATTATGATTAAACATCATGACACAATTAATCCATATTGATGAGACATCATTTGTATTAATGGAGAATATTCTAAATTCCTTCTCATACTGTTTCAGAATACTTCGTGTTTTTGTTGGGCTTCTCTTGGGGTCAACGGAACCCAACACTTCGTATTATTTAATACACTATAAAAAATAAAATAAAGTAGAGAAGCCCAACAAAAACATAAAAAATCTATCTAGAGTGAAGTTCTACTGTCATTACTTCAGTGGGCATTGAAACTAAATTGAGAACTGGAAAGGTGAATAGTCCTACTGATTACTTAACGAAAGTGTAAAACTGATTCTGTTTATTCTTATGATAAAAATTAAAGATATCGAATGACAATGTAGATTGGGATTTTTTGTTGTTCATATATTATTTCTTCTGTATTTAAAAAAAAAAGGTGTGTTAAAAATGTTTTAAAATTAAAAAAAAAAAAAAATTTTTTTTCCCCAGACTATACTCTGAGATGGTTATTGCTGTGCAGCTGAAGCCCAATGGACAGGCTAGTGTATCATCATTATTAGGTTATAGGTCATCTGCAGTTGAGTTGGGGGAAGCTTGTTAGGTGTATCTTAACTTAAGCTCATTAGACTCCATGGTTATCCTGCAGTGTAGAGTGTAAATTAATTGCTGTGGTGAGGGAATGCAGCTGATGCTAATTTGTAATTAGTAATTAGGAGTACTGCTCTAGAAGGTTGAGCCTGAGATAAGATCCAACAAATTCCTCTAGCTCAAAAGTGCCTCTCAGTTTAGCCCTAAATTTGGTGGTCTCCATGGTCTCATATCCATAATATGATAATTGTGTTTACTGTGGCACTGTTACAGTACAATCTATATAAAAATTTAAAAAAAAGTATATATATATATATATATATATAATAAATTTGGGAGTGTGGTGAGAGGTGGGTTGTTTCAAATGTGCAGGTGTTGATGACCTCATCCTGTTTCTTCCTCTATACCTAGGCCTACATGTCTATCTTCTTCGAAACACCCACCACTGAGTGAATGCTATCAAGGATAATTAGAATGATTCTTTTCCAGACCTAATTATAGAAATGATTTTGATGGTTTCCATGGCCTCTGTCCACAACAAGATAATTGTGATTACTGTGGCAAAAATGTAGTACAATTAATAAAAAATAAAAACATTTATAAATGCATTTTAAAGAGGTTGGTGGTGGTTGCTTCAAATGAGCAGGGTTTGTTGATTTCTTTTAAAGATAACCACTCTGACCTCATCCTCTTTTTCCCAATATAACTTGACTTTCATGTTTCTCTTCATAAACACTCACCACAATCTGAGTGATTGGTGTTGAGATCCATTAGGATGAAAATTGTATGAGCTACCAGATTGTTGAGAGGGATGTTTGTGTGGTTATGATGGGGCTATGACCAAGAAATTCATGTGTCTTCTCAGGGCTGTTTAAAAGACATTTCTTATCTTTAACTATGATTCAACTAATCTATGCATTCTATGATTTTTATTCATATACTTGGTGATATATTATTTACATTTTTTCCCTGCAGGGTGATGCTTTCCCAGAGGTGAAAAAAGACCCTCAAATGGTAAGGGTTTTGTCCAGGTTAGTAAAGCTTGGAGCACCTGTTAGTTGGCTGAGTTGTTTCCACTTCAAAGCACACTGCCTTGTATAATGTGGTGATGGGTGTACCACTCACTGAGTGGTTGGAGGGACAATACAAAAGTAGTGTCTGTGCCTTTGAGTGATGTAAGATGCAGAACAACCAGACAGTAATCTGTTTGCAATCATTGCATTGAGAGGGATTTTGTTTGTTGTTGAACTGTGCTCTGTTCAAAGCGTCCTTGAAGAAGGCATTACTTGAGAAAGTATATCTTTATCTCATATAATGACTTTAATAATTCATGATTTTTCTCAGAGTTGTTAAGAAAACATCCCTTAAACTCCAACAAGGACAAAAGCGATGTCTAGCAACTCTGCTTCTTCTCAGTGTGTGGTTGGTGAAGCATCCCTTAATCTAAATTCTAAACCAACCAATCAAAATTTGTGCATTTTCTACGGCTGCTGTTTCAAAAGTATCCCTTAATTTGAAATTATGACCAAAGCAACCAATCAAACTTGATATTTCTGTGTGTGTGTGTGGGTGTGTGTGTGGGTGCAAAAGCATCCCTTAAATCTCAAACTATGACCAAACCAACCAATTCATTCATGTTGTGTGTGTGTTTTTTTTTTCAGGATTCGGTTGAGAAGTGTCCCCTAACCTCAAAGTATGACCTAACAACCAATTAACTTATTCTTCCCTCAGAGTGTGGTTGCAAAGGTATCCCCTAATCTCAAACTATGACCAAGCCAACCGGTCCACTCATGCTTTTTTCAGGGTTCGGTTGCGAAGGCATCCTGTACACTCAGATCAAACAAACCTATCACATTTCATGACTATCCTAGCTCCTCAGGCAGTGAGTGCAGGTGGTAACTGCTCTGATGCCCACAGACTTGCAAAAGCAGCTGTTGGAGAGAGCATGAAACCACATCCATATCACATGATGTGCTTTTTTGGGGGGTTGTAGGTCATTGATATCATCAATGAGGAAGAAAAGCAGTTTCTAAAGACTCTCAGTCGTGGGCGACGTGTATTTGAGAGGACTATTAATACAGTCTCTGGAGTCATTCCTGGTAAGAACTGGGGTAACCTCCTACAGTAGCTATCTATCTGTGTGCTCATAATGTGTTACCATGGATTTTAAGGTATGCAAGTTCATCAAATTTATTGTAGCTACAAAATTATTATTATGCATGACTATAAATTGTCACACATCAGATATGCAAGCACATTAACCCTCCAATGAACTGACAGCAGCAGTCACGAACAGCCATAGTCACTAAGAAACGTACTCAAGGCCTTGATTTTGCAGAGACACGCCCACATACATATGCACTTTCATTATCACATACACTTGCATTGACACACATGTACAGAATTTGATATTTGTGAGCTATGTGTCTGTCTGGATGGATGGATGGATGAATGTATGGATGCATGCATGTATGTGTGGATATCTTAGCATGCTAAAAGACCATTTTTACTCGTCCACCCTCTTGGATATGTCCATAACACCACTATTCCAAGTGGGAAACTATCGTAGCGTAATCTTGTCAGTCTGAGTTGCAGGACTTAGATAGCCACTTGGCTGATTGGAATGAAATTTGGCAAAAGCAATTGGGGTGGGTGGGGGATGGTTTTAAGATAATAAGATTTGGAATTATAGTATTTTTGGTTATTTTTGGTTATTTTATTTATTTTTTTTTTTGCGCACATTTTCATCGGTAAGACCTTTGCTTTTGGTTTAAAAATATTGAGTTCAAATTCTTGGCCATAATTTCTTTTTTCCCCCCTCCTCCTTCCCTTTTTTCAACTGCAATAGACATTGCCAAAATATGTCTGGGGGGGGGGGGGGGGGAGTGGAAGTTGGAAAACGAAACAGGTTGATGATCCTTTACCAATTTATATTTCCTTGTTACAGCCAATCCTTGGGCTAAATTGAGCATGGTTATAAATTTAGCCCCACCCACATCATCTGTAAATAAGCTCTTCCACCCTTGGGGCATCAGGTAAGCATTCCTTCGGCAATCTGCTGAGTGTGTTGTATATCATTGTAGCCATTGTAATGCTTTGTGGCTACATGATTGAACTGAATGCAAACAACATTACTTGTTGCACAGCTAGTGCGTTGAGCTCATCTGGTCACCAGTTGGCACAATGGTGCCCTGTGTGTGTGTGCTAACCTGAGAACATGTTTGAAATATTCATCATCTTCTACTGTGTCCTCTGTTCCATAATTAGTTTTCCCAGAAAAGCACCTATGTAACTAGATAATCTCCTGAACATGACATTCAGATGATTCTAGACCTGATATTTTGTTGGTTTCAAAGATGCATACACAGACGCAACATCCTTTGAAAGCAAATAGCGGAATTGTTGTGTTGTATTTTTTTTTGGCTGGAGACAAAATATTTTTCATGATGTGTTAGACCAGCCATGGAGACCGGCCATGGAGACCAGCCATGGAGACCTTGATATCAACAACTCTCTTCCATAATTCCCAAGTATCTCAGCAGCGATTTTCCCAGCACCATATTAGAAGGAATCAATCTGTGCAATCATCTGTCGTGTATACTTGTTTAGCTAATCATCTTGGCAGTTATGGCCCCAATAGTTTGGCTTGGCCTATTGGTGGGCATGCATTGGCTACAGTCTATGCCATGCATGTTGACAAATCAAAGCATGAATAGCTCTTTGATTGTGTGCACCCCCACATGCCAAGGTCTGTTGACTAACACGGTGCCTGATCAGCAATGCACTGTGGGCAATTACCTTACAGCTCACCTTATGTGATATCTATGAGTGTGATGACAGACAAGTGTATCTGGTGCAATGACAGGAGCGATCAGGACCCTGACATGGAAGAGGCTGCATAGAGAGGTCCAGCTGGCATGTAGTTACAATATACAGGAAAAATTTGATCTCTCTCTCTCAGGACTTTTTACCTGCTTTTAATTTGGTCTGAGAAGTAGTCGATCAGCTTTTAAGTGTGGATGTACAAGTATTAACAAATATACTGTGATTTGACTAAACTACAATGAAGGTTACTTGAAAGTGTATGTGGGTGTGCAAGGATGGGTGTGGCTAACTGCTGGACCTAGGAAGCTCACGGACAAAACTCAGGGAAAGGACACTCCGTGTGCCTGACAAGGGAGTGAGAAATCCATGGTACCCTGAAGGACTCTTGCCCTTGCAGAAAACTGCTGGAGGAGGAGCTCAGGGAAGGTCATGCTGAGATGCAGTGTGTGTGTGTGGGTGAGTGGGTGGGTGTGTGGGTAGGTGCGTGTGTGTGTGCGTGTGGTTAGTGTTACCAGAGCAAGGAGTATAGGTTTGCTGGTGACCTCAAATTGCTGCTGGTTTAGTCGGTGCTATGCACTATGGCATGTAGATCTGCCCGGTGCTGCACACTTCTTCCTGGACATGGTTGGTCCTGTCATACAGCTGAGCCTGAGTTGGGGGCATCTAAAGGTGGGAATCTCCCACACTGGACTTGGGTGCATACAACTGTGCATGTTAGGTTGACACAGACTGACCTCTTCAATTGTGAGGACAAGTTTACTGGACTCCAATGATACTTAGTGAAATGGTGATAATGAGATTCCATCTAGGCTTTCATCCAGAAATGTTTAGTATTTGGTTTCCTAACCAACACACACACTCACACACAACACACACACACACACACACACACACACACACACACACACACACACACACACACAAGCGTCAGATTCCTGGAACAAGAAGTTGTTCACTGTAATCAGTTGTTTTTGTTGTGAGTTGAAAGCTGCTGGATGCATGTATTTAAACTTGATGGATGTGAAAAGCTTTCATATGTGACAATGTTGTGTGTGTGTGTGTGTGTGTGTGTGTGTGTGCGTGTGTGTGTGTGCGTGTGTGTGCGTGTGTGTGCGTGTGTGTGTGTTCATTGTGACTGGATTAAAAATCACTGCAAACTTTTTTTTGTTGTTTGCTGGATTTTTAAACAAACTTTTATATCTTGTCTCAGCTTGGAACTTTCCTTCTGAGGTACTTTACCCTTGGCATGGTTAATACACATCTTGGGGCACTTAAGTGCATGAACAAACACATGCGCACACACACATGCTGCACGCATGCTGCACACGCACAACACACACATGCTGCACACATGCTGCACACATGAAGAATTATCTTAGTAGTACAAAAAACATGAAAAAATTAATTATTTTAGTGGCGAGAAAGAAAGAAAAAGTCTGTGAGTTTGTTCCTGTATGCCTAGCCCTTCTCGTGTTCACTTTATCTCTTCTCACTGCATGAGCAGTGATTGCTCTCTGCAGAATGAACCACTTCTTTAAAGGGATGTGCACTGCATTGCCCTTGGTGTGTGGTACAGACACAGAAGAAACAAATGTGTGGAAGCTTATCTATTTTCCAGAGAGGTTTTGCTTCTTTAAAAAAAGAAAGAAGTCTCTTCTATAAGTTGGTGTTTGTAACTCCTGATAAAAATATGAAAAATAAATAATGAAAAATGGAGTGTAGCTATGTTGACAACTTATGTTGACAACTTATGTTGACCCTTTACCAAGTTGAATAGGAGGCCCCAACATTTTCTGACTTCATGAATACACATATTGATTGTAGTGTCTGTATATATTGAATTGTTTTATCAGTTTAATGGGTTTCATTTTTGTTTGTTGGCTGTTTTTTTCCCCTTTGTTTTTTTTAATCTTTTTATAAATATTTACATTTCAGAATGTTTGTCAGCCACCACTAGGCAAGTTTTAAATTGTTATTTCATTAATGTAGCTGCAGGACAATAGATTTATTTCAATGAAGCATGGAGTGTCATTGGCAGTCGTAAGGTTGCAGGTAGCTTTAGTTCGTTCAGGAAATTTTTGTGGATGTTCATCGGTATTGGTTTCCCTTTCAATTTTTTTGCAGACCAAATGTGACAGCTCTTCAGTTGCAAAAGTGACAAGTTGGTCTGATGTTAGATGGAATCCATAAGGTTGATAATCTGTGGGTCAACCCTCTACAAAATGCTGAAAGTGACTGTGGCAGCCACAAGAGGCAGCCACAAGAGGCAGCAGATGGAACCCCAATTTTTTTTTTTTTACCAGCATGCAGGACCGCAGGGAACGTCCATGACAAGTATCATCAAAATCAGTCATTGAGTCTAGGAGGAGTTCATGGACAAATGTGTACACAAACGTTAGCTCTTTATTATTAGGATAAACTCTGATTAATCTTTTTATATTTTTAGCAGTGTGGTGTCGATGAACTCTTTACTCAGTTACTTTAGTAGTGCTGCCTCCAAAATACTCCTATTTTCTTTTAATTTCAAAATAAACTTTCAGCCTCATACTAGCCTCCCTACCTCCTCTCTGAATGTGTTAAAGGGTCTATGTTGTGCAAACATTGTATTATATGGTAACTAATGGCTGTTCATTTTAGTGGCAGGAGAGGGAGTAGTTTACACTTGCCCACCTTTGACATGTGTCTTCATGCTGTACTGTTGTCCTAGATGATTGGGTAGAGCCAGAGTATATGGATAGGTAGATCTTCTGCTAGTTGCCACCAAATGCCACCATTGGCAGGTGAGGGACTTACAACAGAATCATAAGGTGAACAAAAAGGGACCGGTGTGCCAGGTTGACCTACAGAGCAATATTATAATAAATGTTGTTTACTGTTGCCATGTTATAGTATTGTATATACAATTATGTTGTGATTACATTATTAGTCATGAAACATGTCAATAGTTTTTTTTTGCTTGGTATGAGTTTTTAACTGGCCATATATAATTTCCCCAGCTTATCTTCCGGATGGATTCAAGATTACACTTGATGATGTAACATTATCTTGCATTAGTTAACATCTTTTGAGTGGTAAATCTGTTTCTTGTGTAGGTAAAGTGGCGTGGCGGTTGTACGATACGTATGGTTTCCCTGTAGACCTGACCTGCCTGATGGCAGAGGAACGGAACATGACTGTTGATATGGACGGATTTAAGCATGCCAAAAAAAAGGCCCAGGTAAGTAATAATATAAATTCTTTTTAGTGCTCACCCTGACGTGCATTAAATTTTTAAAAATTATTTTTATTTATTTATTATTATTTTTATTTTCTATTTTTTTTGTTATTATTTTTTTATTATAGAAATCTCAAAAAGCCCTTCCATCTTCTTTTTTAAAATGTTTTTTTATTGGTGTTGATAGTTTAAATGGTTATAGTATACATTTCTTTACTTTCAATTCCACCACATAAAGTGGAAACAGATTTACGAAACGTTTATGGTATTAACTGTTGTATGAAGTCATAAGAGGCAATAAAATGAAAGTGAGCTTGATTAGTGTTTGGGAAAATAGTTAACTTTTCGGATTATATAAAACTACAATAATTCAGAGTAAATAGATTTGCAACTGCTTTCATGGTATTCATTTGATGATGTGCTGTGTGACTGATTATATGCAATGCATGTAGTAAATTTATTGAAAGTAATTTTTTCAGTGCACTACAACTACCATAATGATGTACATCTGTGTGCATGTTGGTTCAAGATCTCCTCCTAGATGCAGTGACAGATCTTGATGAAATTTGGCATGACTGTTCCTTATGGCTCTGGTTGATGACAGGAATTTTTAGTTTTAATCCTCTGCCTGTTATGGTCGCCACAGGCATTTTTCGTTATTTTGTAAAGGGTCATCAATAGCACATACACACCCCCCCCCCCCCCCCCCCCCCCCCAAAAAAAAAAAGTAACAGACTTAATGAGTGGCCAATTTGCAAGTGTTTGTTATACTACTGATCATAGCCGTGTTTGTATGTGTGTGCATGAAATGGATGAGAGAGATCAGATGCCATGTTGCCAGTGTACATGCCAGCTCCAAAATTGAGAATAACCTTTAATAACAACAGCAACAACGTGACACTATATGTCATCGTGAGGATGGAAGTGAATCTATTTTGCTGAGAAGGAAAGTGAAAAATAGAAACAAGACCATTGCGATTTTTTTTTGTGTCTGATACATGAATTAGCTAGATGTTGACTTCAATGTTGTCTCATTTTTCCATCCTCTCCATCTAAACCAGCAGTTAAAGTACAGAACATTAAACCTTATGGCACCTGACACACTCATATATTGCACCAACAAATTTACCTAACCGGGTAATTACACAAACCTTGCAATTATACAGCAAACACGTTTAAATAAAACAAAAATGTCTTCTTCCTGTATCAAAACATCCTTTCTATTATTAGTTCACTTCCCTCGTAGCCATCAGTGGGCACTGGACTATCACTGTGGGACTATCACTTAGCTAATACAAGGTTTGTTGTCATCATATGATTATTATTTTCTGTTTGTGATTGGAGGGAGAGTGCTGACTAATGGTTAGCTTCTGCTGTCATTCATGAAGCCTGTAGTCACCTTTCCACCCTGGAATAGGAGGCATGTTGGTGTAACATGACCTTTCTGGAGTGTCCCTAGAGTGTAATCCAATAATTGGTATTAGATAGTTATTTTAATATAGACTCTTTGAACTAGTTATTGAACTGGACATTTTATTCCTATATTTCAGGAATATACTTACTATAATTCACAATTTGTTTGTCTAAGCATGGATGCTAGTGTTCGCATGCATGTCCACAATGCACTAAGAGCCATTTGTGTTTGACTATTGTCAATGAAGCGTACAAAATTCATAGTGTAGTCCTTTAAAATTGCAGTTGTCTCATTCTTTAGCCAGAAATACTTACATGTAGAGGAGAAAGAACTAGTTGCATAGAGTAGTGGAGGAAGGAGAATTGGCTGCATAGTCAGTGGAGGAGAGAACACTGGCTGCATAGTCAGTGGAGGAGAGAGAACTGGCTATATAGTCAGTGGAAGAGAGAGAACTGGCTATATAGTCGGTGAAGGAGAGAGAACTGGCTGTATGATCAGTGGAAGAGAGAGAGAACTGACTACATGGTCAGTAGAGGAGAGGGAAATGGCTATACAGTCAGTGGAGGAGAGAGAACTGACTGCATACTCAGTGGAGGAGTGAGAACTGGCTGCATAGTTAGTGGAGGAGAGAAATGTTGACAGTGGGTGATGAATTAAGTAACATTAGATAAACACATAGAAACACATAACCCTCCATCTAATGCATGATGTTTATATCTGCGGTATGTTTACAACTGGAGGAGACAGACCAGACTGATCTACATTATACAAACAGAAGACAACAGAGATTGAAGGCCCATGTTGACTGCAGGGTTGGCGAGTGAATACATAACATAGCAAAAGAACTATTTCTACGTACAGTAGGAAGTCAGTTATCCGAACTTGTTGGAAGCAGACATGTCGGGATAACTGAATTGTTCGAATACTTGGTTGCCCCCTCCCCATGTTACTTAAATTAGCTCAATAATATGATAAATTATCTTAAATAGTTTTGGTAATAATAGAATGTATTTGATTTTATAGCTGCTTGATGTTCTGGGCAGTGGGAGGAGGGGGGGGGGAGGGTAGGTAGTGAAACAAGGAAATATTCTTGCCTACAAGGTAATTCCCAACACACACAAAACATTTTGCTAATTAATTTGGAGACATTGATTCAACTTGAGCTGACACTAATTCTAGCATCTTCGGGCACCACTACTGCTAGATTATCAGAATATAGCAAGAAATTTCCTAGTATTGTCGGCGGAATATCTGTCCTTATTGGTGCTATAGTGTATTACAAGTTAGTTGTTTGTCATTGTTTTATAAATGATTGTGTGTGTGTTCACAGGAGATAGCACGTGGTGTTGGCGGTGGTATCGCAGATTCTGTTAATTTGGACGTACATGCTATTAACCAGCTGCAGATGGATGGCAATCCCATCACTAATGACCAACCCAAATATTCATATACTTCAGATGATGAGGGCAATTATCGTGAGTTTTATGCCAGCATGCAAGTCATGTGAGATGTGCTACCAAAGGCCATGGGAATGCCATGCCCATAGTGGCCCTGCCCAAGCTATGTAGGTAGGCAGGCAGGCAGGCATGATCATGCTGTGTCTATACATAAAGGCTAGAAGATTAAGACCAGAGGTAACGGGAGTTGGGAGGGGGGGGTGGATATTTGCTGAATTTCATGAATGTGATGGGTGCATATTGTAGGAGGTACTCCAGGAAAAACAGTTCATGCAACCCTTTCATGGTTATCAATTATCATGCCATTTTCCCACAAAGTTCATGTTAAAAAGCTTGCTTCTAGCCTACTTGTTTACTGCCAAATAAAAATACATGTTTTAAGTTGTTATTTTTTAGAATGTAAACTTAGAAAATGCTATATCCAAAAATAGACATTAAATTTTGTTTACAAGACTTATTCTTTAGATTTCTTAGCTGGATTAAGTTTATTGTGTGTGTTTATTGTTCGTTTTTTTGTACTTTTTGTTGGGTTTTTTTAAATATTTTATTTGGGTAATTGTGTTATTGTTGCTGTTTCCCCTAGTTTGTTGTTTATTGGAGTATCTTGGTGTTTTACGGCCTATTCCAGTCCATAAGTAGGTTGAGGGCTTCCGAGTAGGACTGATCCAACAATCTGGCCAGAACTATCTGTAGCTTTGATTATCCAAATATTTAAACTATTCAGTGGATTGTCTTCATGTAAACACTATGACACTAAGTCATCATGCATGCATTTGATCTGGGTTCAAATCAACTTCCATTGAAAAATTTATGATTTACGTTTTGTGGATTATTGCTTAATTTCTTTACCTTACACAATCATTCTGAAGTGACGTCTGTGAAAATTTTTTACCCTAATTTGGCCATATTGAAAGTTCCCCTCAAAAGGACTTCAGTGTTGGTGCACATTCAAGACTGGGTGCAAAATAGTCCCATTTAATTTGTTGACACAACATTTTAGTTACTTTATTGTGTTTCCTTCAAAGCAGGATGACATAAAACAGCTGTACATAAACATCCTGTAGTGTGTTGTGTCCTCATTGAAGGATTTTGACCCTAAAGTGTCCATATGAAAGTTCATAAGTATATCTATCTGGCCAGGACTTGTTTGGGACTTGGATACAAGCTTTTCTTAGTCATATTTTTAGCACAATATATATATTTTTTATTGCCACATCAGTGAGCAGGTGTTATACTTCCTTTGTAAAGTGGTTGAGCACATGTCAAATACATATCAAGCACATTTAACACATGTTGAGTACATGTTGAACGCATTGGGCACAAGTCGAATGCATGTAAATATATGTCAATCACATTAGAATGTATGGTAAATACATGTTGAGCCCAAGTTGAATGTGTTGAGCACATGCCAAACACATGTAGAACACATTTTGAGCACAAGTTGAACATGATGAACACATGTAGAATAGATGTAAAACATGCTGAATGCATGTGAATAATCCTGGCTTACCTTTCTGTCGACAGCGTCCTAAAGTGACACGGGGTGGTCGCCATGTTGATCACAGCAGGTGCACTCATGCACTGCACCATACTGTAGTAGCAGCTAATGTGGCACATGGCAGAGTGTACGAGTGGCCCAGGACAAGAGGTAGGCCAGCAGCTAATAGCAGGCTCAGATGTTGTGCAGCACATGACACCTGTACAACATTAACCTACCCTTGTAGAGAGAGTGTAGCAATCACTATGAAGTCTATCCCTACACTTGGTTGTGCACTGGGTGTTGTCCTGGGCATCATTACTATCTGGGCAACTACACTTTGACTAGGGCTACAGCTTTCACTCAAGGCTAGGGAAACCATTACTGTGTGGTAATATATGTGGATGGAGGCAAGGGCCTAGTTTTATCACTGGGACTAAGGCTTCAGCTTGGCTAGAGAAAAGATGGACAACACAGAGCGGGTTATCTTATCTCTTTGTGTTGCTGAGGATCAGGTCCTTAGAGACACTACCGCATGCTATTCCACCATCAAACTGAGCATGCACTGATACATGTGGTTATACAAAACCCAGTGCAACCTTGTGATATCCTATATGCATTCCAACAACAGCTCCATGTACCTTCTTTGGAAAAACCAATATAATCCCATCATGTATTATCCAATTAAGAACAGTGATAAAGCTGTTTTGCATTGAGCGGTGATGTACAAGTGCTGACTAACTTGTTTAGACCTGGGAGGTGGCTGAAGTAGCAAGGCTCAACATAGAATTGTTATTTTGTGTTGTGGTCATAATTGGCTTATGATGTGATGTGTTGACCTGGACCTGACCCGACTGAAGGGGAATCTTGTGCCAGCAACAGTCCAATCACAACAGACTCAACAGGTACACATGTGGAATGCTTCATGTGAAGCTCCTGACAACAGCATCACTGAACTTATCCCATTTTAGGTTGAAGGGTAGCCACATCCCTCTATTCTATTCTCTTCTTGCTATAGCAACAAGTTCTGATCTAGAAGCCCTCACAGAACTGATTTTAGCAATTAAGGAAGGTGTGTCCTTATATTTTCTTCGATTGACCATTTTTGTCCTTTATAAATTTGCTTCGTTTTGTATCATATGGAAGTACAGTATAAACATTTACTTTGTAATGTTTATTCCTCTAAAATTGTTTTTTTTTTCCACCATACTCTACGAGCACCAGCATTGGCTGTTCTGTCCACAGCTAGTAGAGGGTTTGCTACAGCACATCTGCTTTGTGTGAACATTTAATTCATAAACATTTAGCTATCTACTAATATTAATCTCACAATTTACAAAACATTTGTACTTGCATTAGCTGAACAACAACAACACAATTATCTTCCTTAAGCTTGGAATGTATCTTATATTAAATCATAGGTGCACGCCTCCAGAGGAATCTGCAATAGACTCACCTGCACTTTACTTTTCACTTTAAAATAGGTATTTTAATTTGTATGTGTTTGGACACATCTGATATTGATCTTCTTGATAAAACCTAGAAAAAATAAACCCACGCCCTATGGGCCGTTTTACAGTCAGCTTTCTGCCTCATTAAAAAAAAAAGAAGAAATATATAGGGGCTGTTTGGTTGTTGAAGGATTGCCTCATTTCAGTGCTCTAGTCACATAACCCATCACCAGAATTGTCCAAAATGTTTACATTAGCCCGATTTCAGCGAAACTTTAGCGAGGACGTACAGTGAGGTGTCCTGATTAATCCCTCAAAGTTTTCTCAGGGATTCATTCAACAATTTGATAGGAGATAAGAGTCTACACATACGGATGGACAGACACACAGACACACAAATCATAAATTTTAATAGGAATACTATAGTGTTTGCTGAAAACCGGCCCTTTGAGCGGTGTTTCCAAATTGAAAAAATATATCCCAAAACACTGTAATTTAATATTTAATCATTTTAAAGCCACCCCCCCCCCCCCCCCATCCATCATAAATACTCATGTCAAATTTCCTCCCATGTCAAATTTCATCCCATGTCAAATTTCATCCCATGTCAAATTTCATCCCATCACATGGCCCAGCCGTTATGCTCAAATAGATATAGATACATATGTAGGCAACAACAAAAAAATTCATAAATTGTGCAGTATGTGCACTAATCAATCCCTGAAAGTTTCAAGAAGATCCCTCCACAGGTTTGAAAGGAGATAGCGTCTGCATATGTAGACATACAAAACTTGAATTTTAGTTAAAACTATTTGGCTATTAATCAACTCCCTCCTGATAGTGGGGGCAGATCTGATGTGGGGCGGGTCTGATGTGGGGCGGGTCTGATGTGGGGCGGGTCTGATGTGGGGCGGGTCTGATGTGGGGCAGGTGCAGGGATTGTAAAGAAGATGTGCAGTAAAGAAGTGATTAATAATAGAAATATTTTTTAAAGAAACAAAAAACACTCCCACAGGTCGCATCGTACGTTCATACTCTTGCTGTGGTACAGTTTTGCTGTTGACCTCATTAAGGGTATTTTAGAGTGAGAGTGTCAT
>OZ017780.1:10361820-10526716 GCA_963969325.1 Lycopodina hypogea | reverse complement strand
TGCAATAGTGCTGCTCCTAACCCAACTTTTTAATATAACTGCTCTAATTGGTCAGCTTGAAATAATTTTTGTTGCTACTTTTTCCTGTGTCCTGAATAAGTCTTTCCAAAGTTTGCTAACCACGGCACTACCTCAAAACAAAATTTGTATTCTTTTAATATCCTTCTCGATTGACACACTTCTGACGTACACACTGAGGTTATATATATATATATTATTTTATTATATATTTTTTAAATGTGTGCAAACAATTTTGGTAGTATTCAAGAAGGAGGGACGTACAAATTTTGTACTATTTAAAATAAAAATGTTATTTTTTTTAGCTAGTTATAATTTACCTAGTAAGTTCTTTGCTTTGGTTTAAATTAGTGCAGAATTTTGTAGTAACCAAATATAAGAAAATAAAGCAAACAAATCTATGATTTGAATTCATTTCTTTCAATTAACGCAAACCATTTAATTGTCATATTGAAAAGTGGATTATTAGCGTTTGAAACCAGTGCTTTAATGCGTATTATAAACACTCCTTATGGTGTGTGGAACAGCTTTTATGGTTCAGAAACTGCTAGGGTCACCTCCCGAATATTTTCTAGTCCATTGGTACAAAAATATAACCAATTTTGGTGGGAACTAAAGGAGTCTATATGCCACAAACAAAAAAAAATAAAATAAATAAATAAGTAAATACACTTAAGATAAATTTATAAGATTTTTTTTATATAATAGACTTGAAACTTACTAGTGAATGTTTAAGTTTAACTAGTAGTTCATCTATTCAAAGGTGTTATAGGTAAGGGGTCATCATTTCAATACTCACCCTAATAACAATTGGAGAATGGGGAGGGGAGTTGAATGGGATGAATGTTGAATAGGTATGATGTTCAGCAGGTACAGTTGGCATCCTTATAGGGAATACTATGTAGAGTTGAAATGTTTGCCGTTTGATACCATAATCCAAGAAGATTTTAATGTCATATTGTCTCCATAATATGCTTGATGATATATACATATTTGATACATTATGTGTGTGTGCGTGTGTGTGTACATTAAATGCTAATCCATGAAATGTCCGTCTCTATCTGTTTGAGCAATATCTACTCTGAAACCACTTGAACAACAGCAGCCACCAAAGTCGGCATGGTGGAGGCCTATGGGTATATGCAGGTTTAGTATAGGCTATATTGTATGGTAGCCTAGCAAACTACTTGAGGGATCTCCATGAAACTGTCGGTGATTGATTAGGGCATCTCTCTGCATGTCCTCGCGAATGTTTAGTTTGCATCCGGTGATAGAGAAATGTCATAAAGACATGTAATATGGCAGATCAGTGAAGATAGTGGAAACTGTTCTTTTCCTCAAAGTTTGTCATGAAAAAGCTAATAAAAAAGCCAGCTAAATTCATCTGTGCATTTCTTTATTAATTTTCATTTCGCACTAATCCCTAAAATACTCTTGACAGAGGAAACAATTCTCATTCATGTATGTTACTGCTGGATGCCAAAGAGTGACTGAAATATTACCCGTAGAAAGGAGTTTTTGTGTGCTAGTCATCAAATTTTATATATGAAAGAGGGGGGTAATAATTAAATAATTTGTGAGATTACCTTAAAGCAACTGACTATATAAATAAAATTTCAGTCTGAAGTTCACCATCACCACCATGTAGGCAAGATAAATAGATGTTCCCTCCTCAAAATAGAACAATTGATATCAATAACTGTCTAAGGACCACTTTACGAATGGACCACTATCTGTATGCAAGGATTGAAGCAAGAGAAGAAGTTTGTCAAAATTATATTGAATTGTGTGTAAGTTGGGAGGGAGGGATAGGGGAAACTGCCCATGTAGAGAGACCACAAGTTGGATGATCCTTTACCAATTTTAGTCTGATGAACCATTGCAGTACATAAATTTATTGGTAAAGCTCATCTTATTTGTATTGGTAAAGGGTCATATAATTTGTGGTCTGCATAGAGAGTCCTGTTTCTCTATTTTTCCACAGACAAATTCACTATATTCTTTTATTTGTTGTTGTTTTTAAGAATTATAAATCAATCTTTTGGCAATATGAGATTTTTTGCACACTGAAAGTGAAGGTGTGTATGTGGCTAGGATCACAGTGCTTGGCAGAGCAGAACAGAGGTGTATATTTTCTCCACCAACCAAGTCTACTTGTGCACAGATAAGGAATGTTTGCTGCTTTGAAAAAAACACATACTTTTGATGTGTGTATGTTTTGTTGTGTGAAAAAAGCCAGGTGTTATGTATTTTCATATCATTTAAACATACAAGCAGAAAACCAGTCCTATGGGCGGTTTCGAAGTCAGCCACCTGCAGTAACAAACATTGCTTTATGTAACATGTAGGGATTATTGACACTAAATTCATTAATCAACAAACATAATACAATTAATAAACATGCCAAATTTCAGGTATAGTTCAGGTATTCCATGCCACCAAACCACACTCATTGACAAAACCACATCCATAACCACCAGATCTGAATGAAACTTTCGCCAGGATGTGCAGTGAGGTGCCCTAATTAATCCTTGAAAGTTTCGTGAAGATCCCTCCAGAGGTTTGGAAGGAGTTAGAATCTGCACGGGCAGACAGACGGACACACAGACATGCAAACAAACAAATTGTGAATTATAGTAAGATAGTCACTAAGAGTAATAACATATAAATAGAGTAAAGAAAGTTTACAGTTTTATTTGTGAACTAATGAGCAAACAGGAAAAATATATTAATGGTTGGTTTCTCGGCAACCATACATGACATCGCATCAAGGCTTTCCTTGAAATAGAACATGGCATCGAGGTGGTGACATTTGGTCATCAGAGGTATCATTGCTACCTGAAAAGATATGGAATGTTGTTGAGTTTTTTCTTTGTTAAGAGAAGTCTTGCTTGTGTTACTATAACAAGAAAAAATTTTATATTCATTTATAGATATACCTATTGTTGTTTTTTCCCATTCTTTGTGTGTTTGTTTATTTGTTCCCTACAAGTTGTCTCTTGTATCCCTCCATATGCAGAGTTCAACTCTATCGTGGGCAAGGTTGTTGCCCTGCGGTACAACAAAGAGTTTGTGGACAAGATCAGTGATGGGCAAGTCTCTGGTATTCTCCTCGACCAGACCTGTTTCTATGCTGAGCAAGGCGGACAGCTGTTTGACACTGGCTTCATGACCAAGATGGGAGACGAGGTGAATATTTGAGGTGGAGGGGGCATAGGGGGCAACGCTGCTTCATAGACATTGCTTCTTCACTTGTGTACTGATCGCAATATTCAGGCATCGTGTGTTTGACCATACTGTGTTTTTATTTCATTGTTCTGATAATGCTTTAGTGTCGCTTTATTTTAGTTGCTGCTCTTTTTCGTTCTATTTATTATTTTTTTAATTTATTTTATTGTTACTTCAATTACAGCCTTTGTTAATTTTTTGGTGCTTTTTGTCTGTTTTTTTCCCCTTATAGTCAATCTTTTTTCCTCTTTGATTTTTGTTTTTGCTTTTACTTTATTGCTGCTGTAATTCCCTTTGTTTCTTCAGAAGTTTCTGTTGCTTTAATTGTTGCAGTTATTTGTTGCTTGAATCGCACTACATTGTTGCTGTATGTCGTACAGGACACAGAGTTCACAGTGAAGGATGTGCAGGTCAGAGGTGGCTATGTGCTGCATGTGGGTGTGGTGGAGGGTTCTTTTTGCTTGGGGGACTCTGTCCTGTGCTCCATTGATACGGTGAGTGATAGATAGACTAACAACTCACCTCATACTTCACCACTGTGCCCGCTTTACGTGAACCCTGTGTGTGTGTGTGTATGCTTGCTGTGGTCTGTAGGATCGCCGTAGCCGATTAATGAAGAACCACACAGGCACACATGCTTTGAACTATGCCCTACGTTGTTCCTTGCAAGACAACGCCGACCAGAAAGGGTCTCTTGTGGCTCCTGACAAGTTGCGCTTTGACTTTGTCTCTAAAGTAATGGAGTTAGCTGTAGGCTAGTGGGAGTCAGTGTGTGTAGGTGAACTACTATACACAGTACTATTGAACCAATGCTGGTGGTGGTGGGTTTTATTTAGATCCTTAGAAAACCACCTCAAAGTGGCTAGCGTAATCAGTTAATTATTCTTTCTAATGTTTTCCCTATTTGTGGTTGGCATAAATTACTGCTATACGTGCCCACCTCAAACTTCTCACTCTAATTGAGGCCCAGGCTGATTGCACAGAGCGATATCCAGCTACGTAGTTTAGTGATAGGGGGCAGGTCTTTCGTGGGCTTGAAAGAAACTGCTCGATAGTTAAGCTTACCTTTGTTTTGCAGCTAACAGCAGGAAACCCAGAGTGAGAGATCACTCAGTAAGTATAACAGCAGGAAACCCAGAGTGAGAGATCACTCAGTAAGTATTACAGCCCAGTGGGTTCCTCCGAATTGCTCTTAATTCATTTCTTTGTTATTGAGATCACATCCTTTTATCGTCTATTAATCGCCATTTTAAAGTGTTAGTAATAAGTTCTGGTTCATATCATATGCCCAGCCAGCCACCCAGCTGAGATGGGTTATGACTATTTGTATGGTCATGTACATGACCTCTCTCATTGCATACTTGGTTAGACTTGAACAACCCTGCACACCTGTGCTGTGGTCTTTCTCCTGTCGCTCATGCACATATCGCGCGCGCACACACACACACACACACACACACACACACACACACACACACACACACACACACACACACACACACACACACACACACACACACACAATCAATGTACCCAGGGGGCGATGTCTAACGAGCAGATTAGACAGACTGAAGAGACAGTACTGGAGATTATTGCTAAGAACCCTGTGGTGTATGCTAAAGAGACCGAGTTGGCTATTGCCAAGGCTATCCGGGGACTCCGAGCTATGTTTGAGGAGGTAAGACATGTCATTACACTGTCAGTAGGTCTGTGCAGAGTGCTGGTGATAGTGTGTGTGTGTGTGTGTGTGTGTGTGTGTGTGTGTGTGTGTGTGTGTGTGTGTGTGTGTGTGTGTGTGTGTGTGTGTGTGTGTGTGTGTGTGTGTGTGTGTGTGTGTGTGTGTGTGTGTGTGTGTGTGTGTGCACGTATGTGCGTACATTCTGTGGATGTGTGACTAGTTTGAATAGGCTAATTATATTACTTGGTGTTCATAATGCTTGCCTTAGTTGGGACTCATTGTGTTGAATGCTTTTTTTAGTTAAGTGTGGTGTATCCATTTAAAGCTGATGGCATGTAGGTCTTGTGACATAATGTTAGTGATAAATATCAATCTTGAATTAATGCATTGCTCGATCTGAATTAGTTGATGGATAATTTATGATGGAATGTGCTTTTTTTTGTTTTTTTTTTCAAAGTCGATCTAATATCTCCTAACCAACATCAATCAGCAAGGAAACAAGTAAATCATGATTCTGTTCAGAAGTTTAGAAGCACCCACTATTTAATGGCGGCACTCTCTAAGATAGTAAATACATAGGGAGAGTCAGGGGGAAAAAGACTGCTCCATGATTTTGTATAGTGGAAGGAATTTCAGATGATCTGTGAGGAAATGAGAGCGTTTGTGTGCTGTGGTTGATATATTTTACCATTGGTAATGAGGTGTTAGATTTTTAGGTCTATTAGTTCAAGTTACTCAATATAAAGTTTATTGATATCTATTAATGTTGGCTGTTCACGGTCACCAGGAGATAATGATGCACATATGACAATCATGTGATTGGAACTGGAGCAGCAGTGTGCACTTACAAGTGGGGCTGGAGTTTTTTCCCCTTCCTTCCCTTTTCACTGCCACTGCAACAACGAACCAGAGCAGGAAAATTAGCAGCTTTGCCTGTCGTGCTGACATATAGTGGCACAAGTTGTCAGTCACCTGACTCACATGTGACCTCACTATTTGCATGTGTGACATATTTAGACTGTTTATTCCTGGTGTTGACCTTCTGCAGGTGTACCCTGACCCCGTGCGTGTGTTGTCTCTCGGGGTGGACATAAAAGAGATGATCTCAGATCCCTCTGGACCGTGGGCACTGCAGAACTCCGTGGAACTCTGTGGGGGCACGTGAGTGACTGCTGGGGGAGGGGGGAGGGGGGCTGGGGGAGGGGGGTTGAAAGGGGAACAGATAGAGAGCAGGGAGGTTCAGTGGGTAAGTAAGGATCATATCAAAACATCTTGTGGGATTTTGAATTCTCCTGGGCTGTACAGAGATGGTCGGAGGAACTGAAGAGTGCAGACACATTCAGGGAGAGGATTTGAGGCTCACAGTTTTGATTTGAGATGTGAAGGAATAAGTATGAGGTAAAGACTGCGTTAGAGCAATACAAGAGTAACAGGATGCAAGGAGAAGAATGTGAAATTCCGGGAGCATTAAATAACTCCTAGTTTGAATACTGGAGAAGTAGGTTTTATGAGTGCAATATAATTTCTGTACTTAATGATTGAAGTTGTCATGATAACAGTCCTTGGTATTGGTCGTATTGTAGAAAAGGTTCAACTTTGAGAGTTTAGGTAGAAGTGCAATTCATCTCTTTCAAAATATGCATAAAACTTACATGAAATCATCAAGGCTATTTATACAAAAATCAGATGACAAGTGAATAATCTAGAAAGATGACAGTAATCAAACAAACAATATCCAACTGAGGCAAACTAATAACAGCATTAATGTTCTATTCAGACAGCTAACAACAATATAAATCATACATTAAATAATTCAAATACCACATTTACATTAACATTTATGTATTAATATTCTATTCAGGAAAACAAGCAGCAACATCAATCATACATTAAAATATTCCAATTAACATTTACATTTATTAATTTAGTTCAATGCACTGTCACAGTATCATACCAATAACTCAGCATTCTGGTTGTTTTTGTGTGTGGTCATGTGATGCAGGCACTTGCAAAATGGTGGACATATTGAATCCTTTGCGATCGTCTCTGAGGAAGCCATCGCTAAAGGGATACGAAGGATAGTTGCCCTGACAGGGAAGGCAGCAATAAAGGTAAGGGGTCGTCATGAGCTGCCCCCCCCCATAGGAACAATTCAGGTGTCCATGATTCTCCATATGATGTTTGTGTGTGGTGTATTAAAAAATGAATAATAATACACAAATGATGGTTCTGTTTGTTTGCTTGTTTGTTTCTATTGTTAGTCCCATCAACGTGCCTCAGTTCTGGAAGCCGCTGTGGATTTGCTGTGTGCCCAAGTGGCTGCTGGTCTGAAGGATGGCTCTGTCTCCTACAAAGTGGCGGTCAAGAGGATCACAGACATGGGCAATGTGAGTGCATGTAAATTTATCTATCTATCTATCTATCTACATGCATGCTGCATGTAAACTTATTTACAGCAGTTTTAAATTTTGCTGAGTGTGCATTTCAAACAAACTATTGTTGGTATGTCAAAGACTGAATCAATGGCTCAACAATCTCTTGAGTTGGTGTCTGAGGTTGCCTCATTATCAGCAAGAGCTGGACCAAGTAAGGAGGCCCAACCAACCAGGTTAGTGGGTAGGTGTGGTCTTCCTCCTGCTGTTGGAGTGTCTGTAGTGACAGTCGTCCACACTGGACCAATGGTGAACATCATCAGGTTTGCATCTTCAGACACATGGCAAGAGTTGGTGATGGTTTTCTCTTCAGGACTCACCTCTAGATTCGACCAGATAGAACCTGAACCATTGCCATGACGACCAGCTTTGCTTCTTAGTCCTGGAATAATAGGATGTGTTTGTCTTTGTTAGTTACCTTGGCGACATTTTTACATAGAAATGTAGTTGGTCTTGAGATATCTTCTGGTAGGAGAACATGAAATGCCACACCACACTTCTTGTAGGCGAGTTGCTACTCACAGAGTGGAACATGCAACTCCACACCATCTGTGTGTGGTGTTCTCCATGCAACATGTGGAGGTGGCCATAACACCCATGCACTCTCACCTCCTGTATGGATTGGAACTTAAGGAGCAATGGAAGACACACCTGGTGTGTGTATGTCCTTGACTCTGTGTGCTTGCTGCTGGGAGAGGCTGCTCTCCAAATACTGCCACCCCTGCCACCTCCTAATGTGGTGGTCTATCCTCACAAAGAACATCATCCCCCCTCAGTGTGTGTGCGTGTGTGTATGTGTGCTGTGAGTGTCTCTATATAACAGTAAACAATGTTGTTTCTGTAAGAATTTTGACTGATGTGATGGTATAGTAGTACATTAGAGCACTGAACACTTCAACATAGACTCTCAAAAGGTTGACAGTGCATAAACCTTTTACTTTATCAGTATCCACTCAACTGCACTGAATAGTCATGCTTTACAGGCACTACACCAGTCCTGACTTTAGAGGTAGTATCTTACTATAGTTTGACTGTGGGTGGGTGTGTGCATGCATGTATGTTATATGTGTGGTCTTGGACTAACAACCCCAGGGTTGTGAGTTCAAACCCAGTACTGACAGGAAACTTACCTCCAATACAAGCAACACTGCAGCAGTTGAGAAGTGGCTGCTGAGTCAACCGAGGAGGGGAGAAGTGCTGATGAAGCAAAGCATGTATTGAAATAGTGGATGACCCAGTGTGGGTCCAGTGTTAGGGGAACATTGTGTGTATCAATATTGTCACACAAGATTGCTGAGGGTATCCTCTTTTTTTTTTTTAATTTTGTTATTAAAGAAAACAAACTAAATTCCTTTAAAAACAACCCAACTCTCGTATCATGTCCAAGTTCATTATCTTCATTTTGTTATAAAAAATGAGCATCCGAATGCCCAACAATTCAATCAGGTGGAGGATTTTCGTTGTTTTTGTTGTTAAAATATAATTTTTAATGTCTCGATGTTGCTGTGTGGAGGGGGAGGATGTTGCCGCGTGGAGGGGGATGTTGCCGCGTGGAGGGGGATGTTGCCGCGTGGAGGGGGAGGATGTTGCTGTAAACTTTGTTGTTGTTTGTGTGCAGGATCTGTCTAATGCTCTAATTTCCCAGTGGAAGAAAGAAGCCATGCGTTCTTCACTCAAGCAGCTCAAGAAAGTTGTCATTGACTTTGATAAAACTGCTAAAGCAAAGCTAGTCCAGTTGGTAAGGGTATAATTGGTTGTGGAACAACTTGAGAATGTGGAATTTTATTGCTTATCTGTATTGTTGTTATTGTGTATTGTGTAGGCTCTGGAGAAGTCTAAAGTAATTGTGGACAGTTTGTCGGACAAAAATGCCGTGGGATATCTTGTTGAAATTTTGGAAGTGCAGGGACAATCCAAAGTATGAGTTATAACAATAACAACAACAACAATAACAACAGTGATTGAAGTGTGATGGTTGTCTGTTTCATAATTTCTTAGGCACTTGATGGAGCTATGAAGTACTTGAAGACAGCAGCTCCCAACAATGCCGCCATGTTGCTGAGTGTGGACCACTCCAACCACAGACTTGTGTGTCATTGCCAAGTGCCCAATGTAAGCCACTGCAAGTCTTGGAAACATCTCTGCTCATGTCCCCTATCACAGACCTCTACTGGTCCCATTAGAATAGGGAAGGAAATTAAAGTGGAGGCTAGCCTGGATAGAGGGAAGGCTGGGTAAAGTTTGGCTGTTTGATTCCAAACTCCTCCCATAATTTATTTTACTTACCATGGGACCAAATAAAATTATTCTGTGCCAGTGACATGTGGCAGCTCTCCAGACACAACAAGCACTAGTAAAGTTTCATGCTACACTCACTTCTACCCAGGCTTCCCTCCACCCAGGCTCCCCTCCACCCAGGCTTCCCCCCACCCAGGCTTCCCCCCCCCCCCCCCCCCAACCAGGCTTTCCTCCACCCAGGTCAAACTTCCTATCATCCCAGTTTAGTGTTGTTGCAATGGCTACTTCATTTAAAGCTTGTGAGTAATTGCGACTTCCTCTTTCAAAATTGCAGCTGGTCCATCCATCCTTGTATGTGCTGGGCATGCACACAATCAATATATTATATCTGTGGGTGTTACTTCTGCTTTGTTTATTGCCTTTCCTCTCTCCCTCTCCCACCTTCGTGTGCTGTTGTTTAGGTTCTGTGTGACCGAGGGTTCTTGGCCAAGGAGTGGGTGCAGCAAGTGTGTGGCAGTGTGGGTGGCAAAGGAGGAGGAAGCAAAACCTCTGCTCAATGTTCTGGGACCAATGTTGACAAACTCCCTGAAGTCGTGAATATGGCCAAGGAGTTTGCAAAATGCAAGATTGACAACTAATGGCCAATTTGATGAAGGAGCAGTGTCGTGTTGTGCTGTTTATCTATGTGACTGATATATACTATGTTGATTGCATATCTGGTACATTATGTTTGTTATGGTTTAGAGTTTAGATGTGTTGTTTTATATGCAGTTCAAGCAACAACAACAACCAAAAATATTTAAGGAGGCAAATCCTGTGTGAGGGGGAAAAAGATTTAAAATTACTTATTCATCTTTAGTAAAATTAATTTCATCTTAATAAATGGTGATTGTTTGAGATCATTACAGTTTATAGCTTGGAATTCTGGAAGTCAGCTTAGTTTGTTTGCTGTTTTCTTTGTACTGGTCTCTAATCCTGTAGAACATGAAACACAAATTAGAGTCTCTTAGTACAGCACACACAACTGAGTATACATTAAAGTTTGGGATTTTAACAAATAAGAATAAACCAAAATTTATAGGTCAAATCACTTCAAGTATGGGTGATGACTTAATAATGACATGTTTCAAGATATTTCAAGATTTAGTTACTTGAAATATTTCAGCTCCAAGGAGAGTATAGTGGAACTTCCCTAAATGGACTCTCTGAAATAGGGACAACCACTCTACAATAGATAAACAGTAAGGCACCAATTGATTGCTTACAAGAGCTAATAGATCAGTACCCTAAATAAGGCTCTAGTGAGGTGAACAACTCTGGAAGATTCTTCGCTAGTTCCTTTTGCATCTCAATGTAGGATTTTAATCCCTTCAGTAGATAGGTATGTTTCCAGGCAAAATCCCCCCAGCAATTCTGTTCACAGTTTTGCAGCAGAATCCCTTGTTCATCTCTCTGTGACAAACATAGTCATTGTTATTGTTTTTCCAAAAACAAACAAAACAGAGAAGGCATGCCAGTTGAGTCTTGAAACAGGGCATGTACACTCAGTTAATAAGTTACTAAATCTTTATTTCTAATCACTGCCTTCGTTGTCCCCCCCCCCCCCCCCTTTCTTTCATTAGAGTAAAAGGAAATAATCCTTGTATATACTTCCCATGAAGTGGTAAGTAGATCCAATTAGCTGTAGTAACATAAGAGATTACTACTATGACATTAATAGATATTTAGTGGTTGATCTTGGGCAAACCTCTGATAGAGGACAATCTCTATACAAAGGACAGATGAGTGGGTCATAATGTATCTGCTATTCGGAGGTTCCACTGTATTTCTAAATATAAGGAACTGTTTATTGTTGTTTTGTTTTTCATATTGCCATTCCTTCATCCACAACAGTTGTCAACTTTCAAAGAAACCACACAGGCAAAACACTGATGACCACACCCACACATTACCACATCTGTAATATCTTAAGTCAAAATTATATTACTTGGGAAAAGTCTGGAACGGATTTCCAGGACAACAATCAACATTGGGTGCATTCTATTAGGCCCCTGGTGCATGTGCCATACAAGATTAACAAATGGTTGGCTAACTAATAATAGTCAATGTTCATAGTTCAAGTACAACATCCTATGGCAGTTAACTTAAAAATAATAATAATAATAATAATAATAATACTAAATAAATTTAAAAAAACCCATTACCACAGGTATATCAGGATGTATATACTATATGTTAGTTCAGTAGTATGGCTACTGTCTCATTAGCAAGTCTTTAGTTGCAGTGCTACAAAGTTTGTAATCATAAAAAAACATTTTTTGTAGGAATAGAGCTGATAGACTTTGGACATAATCATGATCAGGTTAAAAGGACTTCCCCAACTACAAATAATAAATTGATTGAAAAATTGAATTAAAAAGTTTGAACAAGAAAACGAAGCTGACTTTCATCAAATCCTTAAAATTTGAGCCCTTCAGGCCCAATCATCTGGGAGGGGTTATTGAACAAACAAATTGAGAATATTGCCACCCCAGAAAACCCCCATTAAAACCTGAAAATTTGAGCCCTTTAGACCCAATCATCTGGGATGAGGTATAATAGACTATACTGATCTTCACCAAACTTCCATATAACCATCCCTGGGTATCCCCCATGAAATGCTGAAAACTTGAGCTCTTTAGGCCCAATCCTCAGGGAGGACTAAGATATAAATACAGGACAAACAAAAATATTCAAAATTATAGTTAGAAGACTAGGATAGTTTTCTGGTTGGTCTTTGGCCTCTTGCACTATCTAACAAACTTTTTCAGTTTGCTTAATGTTTTAGCTATATACCAACAAAGGATAAGTGATTTACAATGATGACAATGGATGACACAGGACCATCCAGAAATATCTGCATCAACAATTCACATGTGCAGTCCTCACAAATTGTGCTCAGTAGAAATCTGTGTAAACAGAATTGTCTATAGACCAAAGTATAAGAAATCTCACTGGTAGGGTAGGTATGATGAGCAGCATGGCGTCGATGGTATGATTTGTTATATGTTTGAGAAGTGGGTTGAAATACCAAAGGGAAATCATGTTCAGTTTGCCTAATATTTTGTGAGGCTCCTATCCTCGGGGGACTGAATAGCCACTGCAATTCCATCTTATACAAACACATACACATGTACATGCACACACATACACACAAAACAAGGATAAAAAAAAAAAACAAACACGAAACTGTAGTATCACATACAAGACTGTATTTAATTTTAAAAAATTAGTGGGGCACAAAGATGAAAAAGGAAGCTTTGATAAAATGGTAAACAATCTCTACATATGCATACATATAGTCATACAGACAGATACATACATATGTATATACACTAAATTTTAGTGTATATACATATGTATATACACTAAAATATATGGTAGATTAATCACCAGTTGCTTGGAATCCTTTTTTGATAACAACAAAAATAGTGTGTACATACTTCTAACTTTATTTTAAATAAAGTGATAGAAAATACACATTCACATTTGCTTCGATACTCTTTTTAGTCACTATTCTATTAATAATTATGTGCACTTATAATTTGGGATGTAGCTATTAGAACATGCTGTGCACAGAGCATAGCTTACTCTGGTCCATGTCAAGTGCTGTCAAGGTCTGGCCTTGGGAACGTTAGCTCTTATAGAGAAACAGAGCAGGCAAGGAAATGAGGTGCCCAAGAAGACTGGCAGTTCCGAATCATATTGTAGAGGTCACAGGAGGTACTGACTTCAGAAATATTGAGTGTGTGTGTGTCATAATGATAGTTTGCATTTCGTCTGACTGAGGTAAGGCTCAAGGTGCTTCATGATATCATTTCTTTGACTAACTTGCCTAGCATGGGGATGTAGCACAGTAACCTACCCAACTGACAGTGTAACCTTAGTAATTATAATCTTATTGTCCCGCTATACCTTGAATGTCTTCAATGTTGCCTTGATCACTGAGTCCAAGGCTGACTTAGAGAGAGAGGCAGGAAAGGACAAGTAAATTAAGGATCATAAAGCAATAAATGTCAGTTCCAGTATAAGAGTAAGTGTAATCAATCAGCCAGTGGTGGGTCAGGTGCCATTGTGCAGACAATACTCACCATAAACAAATCAGTAAAGAATTGATCAAATGATATATTATTTAAAGTTGAAACACACTTTCTCATCATTTTCTGATATCCAATAAATTAAAACTTTTCACACAACACAGAGCTACCTGCAACACTCCAGAAGGCACTATTTCTTTATTACAAACTAATGCATGCCTGCTATTTCAAAAACAAGTGCATTCACCTCAAACACTCAAGGAACTATTGATAAGTTGACCTAAATAATCTAGAATAGAGAAATATAATAAATGTATTTCCATAAAATAATCTCACTTGCGCTTGAAACTGAACACAAGCACAAATTTAAAGTGCAAGTAGCAGTCTATCTAGCTAGTCTCTTTGATGGAACATGGATTTCTTCCAGTGACCCTCAACCATAGGAAAGGGAGAGATCACCTTATCAAAGGAGAATGGATAAGTCAGACAAGCTATTAATGCAAGGAGGGTTGAAGTGAAACACCTTTGGAGGGGGAAAGAAGTTGGAGGAGGATTTAACATCCTCACATACTATGGATATCTTAAGGGTGTGGCCAGTTGGAGAGTTTGTTAATTATTTCCAGAAGAAATATAGTGCTCAACAACTCTCCACCTCCAATGGCAAAATATAAACATTGTGGCTCACAGGGCAGCACTCACTGCTGCCACTCACAGTTCTGTACAAGGCACTTGAAAGAACTATTGAAGGTATTGGTCACTCCTGGTGTCCCTTCCTCCCAGCCTCCTCTCTACTTCCTCCAAAAACTAAGAGAGAGTTATAGCTCCAGCCCCCCTCTGAGAGGGGGCGGGGCTATAACAAGCCATTGGGGGGAAGGTACTGCACATTTGAAGGGAATGTCTCAGTGTGAATACATACTGGGAGGGAAAGTGGAATTGATTGTTCATGCTTGTGTGGGCAGGGCTGCATCTGTGCAAAGTGAGCGTCTGTGACCACTTTCCTCACTGCTCACCACGTTTCCCCCCCAGGGATGGAAAGGCTATTAGTAGCAATAGCTCTAACTCATGCCCTAATTAAATCTCAACCTCTGTCAGGTTCAATCTAGCATTGTTTATCTGCTTAAAAATCTGGTCTGGATTGATTGAAAACTGTGGGAGAAGTTGATAGACAAATAGAATAAGCTCCATTATAATATATATTAAAAATATTCCGATAGAAAGGGAAGAGGGGGGGGGGGGGGGGGAATACACAATGGGGAGAGAGTACCCACCCCTCACCCCAACTTTGAAAAAAAGAACCCTAATAAAATATGTTCCGATAAACTATTGTAACCTTCCACAACACAAAGCAGTATACCCACCCATAAATTGCCAAAATGTAGCACAAGACATAAAATGCTGCAATTTCTCTAATTTAAATACAATAAAAACACAAATTTTAATAGAGTTAAATAATATCTAATGCAAATTAACCGCCAATTTCCATGGAAACTAATTATGACTTTGAACATTAAATTGTTGATTTCTAATAAATATTGTATCAGCACCTGGAGTTCGCATGCTGCTCACATATTTTACTCCAGATGGGCCTGATTAAAATAATCCTAGAGAAAAGTTAATGTTCCTCTTATTGAAAGTATGAACTGCCGAGATATACAAATTACTTCTAAACGACCTCCACTTATCACAATTTTATCTCCTTCCACATGCTTCATCAGTAAGATCTTTATATTGATTCATTGTGTATCCCCCAAAAGTCCACCTCATGGACTTTTTTGGTGCCTCCCTTGGAGATTTAAGGAGGACCTCAAGGTCAAATTTGAGCTTCAACTTCAAATGCTGATAAATTCTGAACACATAATAGTGATTGTGCTCACAAACTGGATCTCTCTGTATGCTTTAAATAACAAAATATTGATGGAAGGGGGGGGGGGGGGGGGGGGGAAAGGAGAGAGAAGTTAAGTGGCAGTGTTATAAAGAAGTGTTTGCAAGAGGGAAGGTGGTTTTCCAGCTATTCTAACTTGACTATCAACATTTCAATCAACCATAATGCTTTTATGCATTTAAACTTTAGGCATTCTTGCAGCAATACTTTTTTGTTGTCTAAAAAAAAAATCTTACTAGTCATTAAAGGGATTAACCATTAAGGCATGTTGAGAATTAGAAGTGGTAGGGAGGGAGGGAGGGAGGGGGAACATATCTTGGTCTACCTTCACCAGATAAAATTCACCAAAAATGAAGATTCCTTCTATATTGCTATCTGACAGCTGATAAAATTCACTATCTTATTAAATAGAGATTGGCTGTCGGATTTGGCTGTCCTGTCGGATTGGCTGTCCTGTCGGATTGGCTGTCCTGTCGGATTGGCTGTCCTGTCGGATTGGCTGTCCTGTCGGATTGGCTGTGTCTATCAGGGCTAAAACTCGAGAACCCGGATACTGAATGACCTCAAGTTTTAAGGATAGACTCCTGTGGACCACAGAAACATTTTATTCAGTGCCATCTGGCCCACTCCTCTGTTTAGCTAGGTGAACAGGTCACTTTGTTCAGATGTTGCACTGTCATGTTGCACACTGGTGTTGATTTCCTTAAGCAAGTGTTGATAATGTTGGATCTTATGCAACTCTACACAAAAGGGGGGGGGGGGGGGGGGGGGGTGGGGGGAGATGGGGGAAGAAAAAAAGGAAGGGGAAAAAAAAAAAAAAAAAAAAAAAAGCATGGGAATTCCTTTCATTGGCCTAATACTTAGGATGCTACATATAAAAAATAAAAAAAATTAGCCAACACACTTTGGTTGAATATTAAAGAAGGATAGTTAGAAAAATATTTTATTGTTGTAATAAGGTGTTTTTTTTTCTCCTCAATTTTCCCCTTTAGCAAATAAATTTCATGGCTCCCCCTAGGTATCAGAAACTGTGCCCAGTATCCTGATCATCATTAGTGTTTGTGTAAATAATACAATTTTCTTATATTCAATATATGAAAAAGGCTGTTTAAAATAAATGTGACATCAAAGAATGAACAAAAACAGAATGAGTTTGAAAACAAAAGATTTGAACAAAAGTGTAGTCTGTGGTTATGGATGAACTACTTGTCCATGAGAAAAAGTTCATCCACGCCTTCTTGCTCGTCCATATGGAAAAAATAGTCATCATCTCCAGGAACAGGAGACAACGTCAACATATGCACTTGACCTGCATGCAAGATTATAAAACTCACAGTTGTATCTATGTCTGTATGTATGCTTCTAAGTTTGTACATATGTGGTTAATGACAGGCGAAACTGTTGGATCTAGAGACAATCAAAGTTGGCATGCATTCATAACTTGTTCAGGGAGTACTCTAGTCAACGTTTGAATCTTGGGGCTCCAGGACCTAAAACACTGGATTACTACATTTTTGAGTAAACTTCCTTCATGCATTAGTAACACAAAGTTCTTCCAAAACCACATACATGTAATCAGATCACAAAAAATTATTAAGCCAAGGGAGTTCAAAAGGTATTAACAGAAACACTTCAATCCTAGAGGTACATCAACAGCTGTTTAGCTTAGTGAACAGGTCACTTAGCTTATGCTAACTTAGTTCATTGTTCTATGCAATCTGATCACACAAATAATAATAACCCAAGGGAGTTCCAAAATTATCAGATGGACCATCCTGAACAGCTTTAGAGGACTGTTCTTGGGGGGGGGGGGGGGGGGGGGGGGGGAGGAGTAGGTGGATTAACTTATTACTACCTCCCAGTCCTTTGGAAAGACTCTCTGATGTTGTTCACACTGAGTCAGGAAGTGAGCTGAATGTGAATGACAAACAGGATTTTCAAGGCAAGAGCAAGCACAAGAAAGCAAGTCCTCAAATACAAAATTGTTTGCTATAACATTTCATATATCATACCAATGGTAATTTATCTTTCCCTCCATACACGTCATCATTGCTGTTTTACTTGCAGAACCTGTTACAATGAAACATCTGCTGACTTGCAATGCACAGCATGACACAGAGCCAGTTACAGAGCTGGCTGCACAGACCCTTGCACAGCCTGAATGCCTGATGAATGAGGTGATGCAGGCACTTTACCCACAAATTCCAATTTTCATTTCAAAATATGTTCACTTTGTGGAAACTGCACAAGGATGATGGAAATTTGTGTGTGTGTGTGTGTGTGTGTGTGTGTGTGTGTGTGTGTGTGTGTGTGTGTGTGTGTGTGTGTGTGTGTGTGTTAACAATGCCTCATAAGGAACTATTGGAAATGTGCATTCCAGATACAATATAAATTTTCCCCCCCATATTCCTCTCCTTACTACGGTGGACCCAGGGGTGGTTCATTAGGTTTGGACGAACCTCTTCCCAACACAATAACTTTAAAATAACAAGCTTACTGCTTTTCCTGTGCCTACAGTTGGCAGTATACCCAACATTCAATATGTTGACTTTTTTTTTGTAGATAGATATCCTTCATTCTACTATGATTAAAAAGAGACTTAGCTATCTTGCATCAATAAATAAAAATACATAAAGTTCGACATCAATAAAAATAAATAACATTGAAGCTATCCTTTACATACAAAAAGAAAGAAAGAAGAAAGGTTTCATGAGCTTGACTGCATTGGTAATCATTATGTACTCACAACTTTCAAAACTAGTCAAAAGTGAGCCAAAATGCTAGAATAGTTCTGTATATCAATTATCCTGTGTTGAAGAATAGTTTGATAAGAAACCTGGGCATATAAAAGGGACAGTCACACTATGTAAATTGGATTTTTCTGTGTTGTAGTGTGCATCTTGAAAATATCCATCCTGCAACTCAAACAACAGGATTATGTAAAAAAACAACAAACAAACAATAACAAATATTATATCCACAGTAATGTACTATTAATAGAGACGACAGCGATGTGCATTCACACACAAAAAAAAAGGTGTTGTGAGATAGTTTGGTTATGAAGATAAGGAAATAAAAATGGGTTTAGATTTATCACAAGACAGGTGAGACTACTTCTTGTGGCAGGTCAGCCAAATCACAAAAGTGAACTTCTGTCATTGTGACTGAAGTTGTTTAACACACTAACAATTTTAGACAAAATTACATACCTACACGCAGCTTCTCAACCACAAAGATGCTTGGCAGGATTAGCAAGGAATCTTGAGTCATACCTTGGATAAAAATGGTTTTGTGTGGAAGCTGCATGCCCAGGGTTATATTAAAAAAAAAAAGAGGGGGGGGGGTGTGTGATTATTTATCAGAAAGTGCTCTTTTTTTCCTGGACCCCGCCCCTGGCCAGCCCTACACAACTTGACTCTGTGACCAACATGGACACTTGGTCCCATCATGCCACACCTCTTACTTTGGGTGTGTCAGGCAAAAAATTGATGTGTATGTATGTTTTTGTATATCCACTTTAACCATACCAAATAAAACCCACTCTTCAGGTAGACACATCCCATACCAAAGATGTTTTTTTAGCCAAAAAAACAAAACCAAAAAAAAAACACCAAAAAAGTCAGCCTGGCCACACATCAGGTTTAAATTATATAAAAAAAAAAAGTATATTGGCCAAACAATTGTACCTAGATTTATGATGGTCCCTAGGGCTAGGGGGACAACAGACAACAAGAAGTATCAAACAGGCAAGGTCCACCGCCAACTCAGCATCCTCAACTTGGCCAACACCTCTCATCCGAAGGTCATCCCTCAAAGTCGCCTGCCAGGTCTTTATGGGTCAACCTCTGCATCTATTTCCGCCAGTTGAAACCCAGTCAATGACGCAGTGTGCAGGACAAGCTTGATATAAACGGAAGATGTGACCCGCCTGATGTAGCCGATGCTCAGTTATAAAGTTGCTCAACCATCTCTGCCCCGATTGATTCAGCATCATATCATTCGTGATGTGATCCATCCAAGTGATGCCCAAAGTGACGGCCAACATCTTGCAGAGACACCACTGATGGAAGATGTCCAGATAATGTGTCGCCCTTGCTGTGCTATTCCATGTCTCTTCGGCATAGAAGGCGGTTGTCACAATGATGGCCAGGTAGAGACATAATTTGAAGGGCAAACAGATGGTTCGGGACAACTAGATGCTTCAATGATGGTGATATACTGTGGCTGCCTTTCCAAGCCTGATGTTGACATCTGTTTCAACGTTGCCATCCTTGGACATTGAGCTGCCTTGGTGAGTGAGTGTGTTTACATGGTCCAATGGTCTGTGCCAGATGACCATAGGGTGGCGTTGTGGGTGTTGGCCGGCGCTGAGGATCTTACACTTCTACAGTTGATGTAAAGTCCAAACATATTGGCTTTAAGCGTTGAAAATAGTTGATGTTTTGTAGCACATCATCATCATTTCTCTCTCTCTCCCCCCCCCCCTCTCTGGACGTTCAAGCAACCACCGTGGATAATGTGAACATGTTAATATGTCTAGCCATAGCACAAACATATGGCTGTATATATGTATGCTTACGTATGTGTGTATGTTATATGCAGATACACTGGTCACATACATATATAAATGATTAGAAATACTGCCACTATGTTACCACAAGAGTTCAGTTGTTTCAATGTACACCTGGTACACTTACGTGAATGCAAAATAATAGACAAATTGTTTTCAAATTTGTGCTGTTTGCAAATGACTCTCGATTTAGCAAAATTAAAAGGCACACAACTTGAGTGACTTCGGTAACAGATTGGAAACATGCATGCCAAGTTTGAACCAAAGGTATCCTTCAATCCAAACCCATGATATGGCATAGACAGAGAGACGACAATATATAACTCACCAGCAGAAGCTTCCTCCAGTTGTGAGTCCATGGGTGAAGCATTGTCTCCTGCCTCACTTCCTTTCTCCTCGATGGCCTCCAGAAGAGCCTTCAACCCGGCCATCACCGACTCACTCACACTGTCACCATCTCCAGGCCCAGACAGCTCCATGACTTCACACAAACTGGACAGCCCAGCACTGGTCTGGAGAGAATCAGAACCAGACCCAGCGTCACTCTTGGCCATCATAGAGGAAGCTACAGTGACAGTGTTGTGGCAGTCTCCACCACTCTCCTCGCTGGAGGTGACTGCACTGGTCTTCATTACACTAAGCATCAAGTCTTCCAGAGTCAAGGTCACCCCCGGACTACTTGTTTGACAGTTCTTGTTACCTGAGGATGTGATGGTACTGCTATTAGCAGGATCTGAACCACTAGAGCCTGGATAGCTCAGAAAAGTCAATCCTGAAGTGGTTCCACTGGTGATGGAGGAGGTGTTAGGTGGAGAGAAGTTCTCCAGGACCTGGACGTTGATGGGGCCAGAACTACTCCTCATGTGCATGCAAATACCGTCACTTTTCTAGTGATGTGAAAAAAAACAACAACACAACAATAAACAAAACAAACAAACAATACACTTTTAATAATTATAATATCCTATGTTACATGTATGATAGGATACAAAGTTAGGGCATGTTAACATGGAGCATTATGTACTAGTCAGCATGGATTCCTTCATGCTGGTTACTATGGAACCTTAAAACCTATTAACCAGGAAGTCCTATCACCTTATACCCATGGACTCATACAAACTAGAAATCACATACTTTTGTGCCATGTCAAAAATGAAAGTAACACCACTAAGGTTACTTGTCTAGGATTATCCTGGGCTGAACACAACCATATTTTGAAATTGTATCTAAAATCTTCCTTTGGTTACAATTATGAAGTAAATATCAACACTTTTCTATTCAGAAGAAATGGTTGGTCAACCAAGAATTGTGGTACAGGGAATTATTATGCTCACTGTTATTGGGAGTACCTGTTCAGTAGAAAGCTGCGTATCTGCTGGGGACTGAATGGTCATCACTGTTCCATCTAAAGTGCGCACGCACACACACACACACCACAAGAAACATACCAGCATCATGTAAAGGTCATATTTGTATCAGAAAAAATTAGTGCAGGTGAAGTCGATGAAGGAATCTCTGCAAAACTAGTTCTCTCTCACCATGTATAAAAGTAAAACTATCTTTGTCTGTCTGTCTGCCTGTCTACCATCTTGGCAAGAGAACTCCTCTCCCAGTTTTAGTCGGATAGTCCCAAATTTTCAGGGGGTGATGTGTCCACCCCCCTCCCAAAAAACAAAAAGAAACAACCCATGTCCAAATGGTGAAGACACAGACAGATCTTCCCCCTCCCCTCCCTTATCTTCTTTCAGATACCAGATCAAAAGGATTTATTGGGTAAAGACTTTTTCTTATTGCCCTCCTTTTTTTTCCTTCTTTACATTCCTTCTTCAAAGTTCCTGATAAAAGATTTATTGGGTTGATCCTGACCACACATGGTCACACCTGTTCCTGTGGGCATGTGAGGATGAAATGGCAGGGAAAATGGTAACTAAAATAGACCTGAATATTGGCATGCACACATATTTCTGTGAGCAACATGGGGTGGGTCCCACCTGGCTACACCTCATTCTGGGTGTGTCATGCCAAAAAACTGCTCTTAGGCCAAACCTTTGGATATGGGTTGGTTCACAATTGGCCACACCTCTTCCTATGGGCATGTCATTATATCCTAAAACACCAGTTATGTTCACAAGAGTATTGGTCAGAAAGACCCGATATTTCTGGGAGTGTGAGTATCTCAAGGATGCTTTACCATAAAAAAAAAAAAAGGAGAAAAAAAATAAAACTTTTCTCTCGGAATTTCTTTACCATGTATTTCTTTCTATTTGGGTGTATGTATGTTTGTGTGTTTTGTGGTGGGGTACACACACACCTCATCATCTAAAAATGATAATAAGGGTGGTTTTGTGGTACATGAGTTCTCTGAAATTAGGATTCACTAAGCCTCTCCCCCCCCCCCTCCCCCTCCTCCTCCTCAGTTGTTGTTGCCTTATAGTCAAAAACTGGGCTTGACCTGTTTAGAATCAGTGCATTAGTTCCAATTGGGACAGGGCATCCACTCACAAATTACTGACTGGTTTTATGTGACCGATATCATAAGTGAATTGGAAAATGAAATCTAGACGCCATGTCTGACGTGGGGTAGCTATAGAGATGGAACTGAGATGAAAGGGCAAAGGTCAAGAGAATAATATCGAAAATGTTCGATGGCAAAAATCACTACCAGCTCATGATCAAAGGTATGGTAATGTTCGAAAATCTGGGAAAAGTATATCGGACACCTCTGTCCATATATATGGTGCTGGAAGACAGCTCCCACATCAGAGGCCCCTGTCATGGTCCATGTAGGTGCATCAGATCCTGGGAGAGCAAGGAGTGTGGTACTGGTCAGAACTTGCTTGATGTTAGGAGGTGTTGTTGGTCACGATATCCCAAACAAATGCTCAAAGTGCTCCTGGGCTTAACCAGCAGTGCATTCAATGTTGGCAGCGATTACTAAGTTAGAAGATGATAGAGAAATCACCAGACTGAGAATTCACTAAGCTTCTGTTGCCTGTTAACTGAGGAAATTCTTGAATGACCTGAATCTTTTCAAGTGGATAAATACCATCCCTTCCAATAAGGCGGCCCATAAAATCAAGAAATGAGACTCCAAATAGAGTCTTTGCTGTGTGAATGCGATACTGTGGTCGCTCTGTCACTCCTGCATTAAACAGGTGTCATTCGTGCTATTCTGGGAGAGTGTTACCAAGTACTCCAAAAGAAGAAGCTGAATAGAATTTCAAAACATTTTTTTCCCATGCCAGAAAAGGCCAATTATCAAATAATATTTCCCCCTTAACGGACTTAATTTACAGTGTTATCACAGCAATTTTAGTTTAAAATGCTTTGCCCCTCAACTAAATTATATTTATAGAAATTTGTATTTGCTAATTATTTTATAATTTAGGTGCAGAGAGAAATCAGAGCAGTTGTAATACAAAATATGACATACACATTTGAGTTAGCTGTCTTTATAGTCCAGAACTGTCTCCAAGGGTAAAAAAAGTGTACCTTAGTGCTTACACCGTCTATAGAAATTACACTATAGCTGGTTACAATGCTACTTTTAAATGTGGGAGTGACTAGAGGAAATTTTAGTTAAACATACCGAAAGTTCGTTAGTCAAATTTTAGATTTCCAAAATTGAAGTACTAATTAAACTTGAGTTTAATATTTTCCAGAATAAACATTTAATATATTCTGTTCCTGTCTGATCAATGAGTTCAGCATCGTATCAACAATTCTTTTGTTTTAACAGTCCAAAGTTCTTCGACTAACTTCATAATGTTTAACCATCCAGTTATAGTGATTTATCACTTTCATTTGGTACATTTAAAATGAAATAATTTGGAAGGATAAGTTAATTAACAAGTAATTCGGATTTTACCTTTTTATTATTATTTTTTTCAAGCCAGATATAAGCCATGTTTATGAAGAAAAAAAGGGCCATAAAAAAATAAAATTTTTTTTTTTTATTATTTTTTTTACACGAAGTAGATTCCCCCCCCCCCCCCCCCTTCTTTCAAGCCAGTTTTGAGTTGTTTTGCCTAAAGAAGGCCACCAGTCTGGCAACACTGCCTGGGGTTGCATTGGCTATGCAGAGATCATCAATATACATATAGTATAATTGTTGGTCAAAGAGGACTTGGTCAATGAAACACTGGAATGTCTGTGCAGCATTCCTCAAGCTGAATGGTATGTGTAGCAATTTAAAGAGTCTGAAAAGAGTGGATACTGCAGTCCTGGGTGTGTCGACTGGTTCCACCGGGTGTTGAGCATGATGAGATCAACCTCAGTGAAGATTGTGGTACCTCACAGTGTGGATGCAAAGTCCTGAATGTGTGGATCAGAAAATGTGGCATTGTTTAGTGCCCGATAATCACCACAAGCTCGCCAATCACCTGGAGTCTTATTTTAGGGATTGTGCAAAGTGATGATGACAAGTTACTTGAGGATGGACATACTATACCAAGTTCCACCATGTGTTCAACTCTTGATGGGCAATTTGAGTAATTTTGATTTCAAGTGGAAAAATATGTGCTGTGACAGGTGGTGAGTGGTCTTGACATGGTGTCGTCTCATGCTTGACTGGGAATCGCTTGAATATGCCTGTGTTACACAGGGAACTCAGCAATACAACTGCCAATCCCTTGGTGTGGGGAACCAGTGTTGGGCTGAGTAATGATGCATGAGAGATAATGCCTTGGACATTCCTCTATACCACTGTGTCTAAAAGGTGGTCATGACGTATATTCACATGGGGCCCGATTTTATGTAAACAGTCGATCCTTATAACAGGCTGCTTCATTTCAGCGATGCACTATCCATCAGAAAGGTACAGCGTAAACTGAGGTCAAGAGAGAATGAAAACCATTAGTCATCACTGTTGTACTGCTCACCACTTAAAGGCTAAAATGGACCTGTTAATGCATTCATTTGTTATATGAAGGAGGTACTGCACTGATTTGATTTCTGCACTAGTATTAATCAATAAACAGAGACTGGAGTAGCAATCACTAGTGTAGATAGATGCCATAGTGGTACATCAGCATCATCATTGTTGCTATGGACTGGTCTAGCAGTTCATTATCACATGGCGGTCTGTCCCTCTTGACCCTGATCCCAGTACCTCCAGGGATACCAGCTGAGGATGGCATCTGATAGGTTGTATGCCCAAACCAGGCAAGGTAAATAACAGCGGAGAAGTGGGTGTGGCATTAGAAAGGGTGGTTGAGAGCAGCTGGACAGAGACTCAACCATATCCTGGAGCTTGGCAACCTCCACTTGAGTTTGACTATTTCATAGGTTGAGAGAGATGAGGTTATCACCCCCATCATCTTGTTACCTAGCACCGGCATGTTATTTTACGCTGATGGTGACATCAGTAGAGGATAATGCCATGCGGTTTTCACCTGGTGGGCATTAGAAGAGCAAGATGTGGAGGAATGTACATGTACTATTAGCATCAGCAGCTCAGTCTCCCAACACCTGCTGCATCTGGTGGAGCAGCTATGAAGGCTAGCAATCTCCTAGCTCCACTTCATGCTGAGTACCCGTTATGGTCCCCATTGTTTGAAGGGAGAAATCCTTCTTGTCAGCTGTATGATTTCCTCAGGAAGATATGAAGTTGTAGATGATGGAGTGATTATCAGATCACGCAACTGGGCTGCAAATCCTGGTAAGAGAGAGGTCACCATACAATACAATTTGTCCTCTGGGTAATGGCAGACTGTGCCTCGACCTTGACAAACCACAGTTGTGGATCAGCTGGCCAGAATGGAGGGAAATTAATATTTACACTTGTGATTGCTAGGTGTGCTTTATCTCCCGACATGTCCTATAGCTTCACCTGCTGTGTATATTGATATGCAACTTTACATTCAATTCAGCAGGCACATGATTTGAAAAATTGGCAAAGGTTTACACTTTTGTGGGTAAAGGGTCTAAACTTCACTAAAGTATCTTATAGAAATATATTTGCTGTTGGCAATTTCCCCAACTCAATGCATGAGAGGTCAAAACATAAGCACTTCAGTTATCATGGACAACCCCCCCCCCCCCCCCCCCCTTCATTCTACCAGAGAAGGCAACATAACCACATGATAATGTAACCATAGTAACAACAGTTGTATTACCCAATTGTACCTTGGAACATTGATAGCTGACTGAAGTCATTACCAGTGACATAAGCTGATGTAGAGAGAGAGAGACAGAGAGCGAGGGATAGGGCAGCTCAGTTAAGGATCAACAAAGCAACCAGGCAGTATATGGGTTCAGTGAAAATCTGACTGACTTATGATTACAGCAATAATAAATATAGCACTATTGATGATATATCTTAGTAAGTTGATAACAGACAAACAGCAAACGCTATTGTGGAGACAATAGTAGCCACAAAAAAAATGTTACCAATCAATAATTGACATGTGCTGAAGTGTAAACCTTGCACACAACACAGAACTACAGTTATACCAGACACATGAGATGTGAGAACCAGAGGTACGCATCACTTGGGGAGAAAGAAACATGATGTAATTATTTCCACAAAATAAACTCACTTGTGATTGGAACTGAACAAGCACAAATTCACAAAGTTAAAAAATTAGGAAGAAGGGGGAGGGGGAAGATACGGTTTCAGCATCCTCATATCATTAGTAGGTGGATGTCAGTAAGGGGTGTGGCCAGCTGGAGAGCTGCTTGCATGTCAAGTCCACTATGTGGTATATTTTGTACCAGTTAAATAATACTTCCAGCCTGGTACAGAATGCTCAAATTTTTACCCACATTATTAAGTTGAATCAGAAGTTCAAGCCAAAAAAAATGGGGAAGGGAAACTAAAGGGAGGGGAGACTAAAGGGAGGGAGACTAAAGGGAGGGGAGACTAAAGGGAGGGGAGACTAAAGGGAGGGGAGACTAAAGGGAGGGGAGACTAAAGGGAGGGGAGACTAAAGGGAGGGGAGACTAAAGGGAGGGAGACTAAAGGGAGGGAGACTAAAGGGAGGGGAGACTAAAGGGAGGGAGACTAAAGGGAGGGGAGACTAAAGGGAGGGAGACTAAAGGGAGGGAGACTAAAGGGAGGGGAGACTAAAGGGAGGGGAGACTAAAGGGAGGGAGACTAAAGGGAGGGGAGACTAAAGGGAGGGAGACTAAAGGGAGGGAGACTAAAGGCCAGTCCACAGAGCACATGTAATCTGTTTCATCCAACCAGTTTGTGTGAAAACATCTGATGGTAGGCTACAAGCAGCTTCAGAATGATTACCCACTTAGCTAATGATGTATTTGACATTCCTATGGTTTTCTTACCACTATTAGAAGTTTAGCTACTAACAAGATCTCCACTGTCAAATATTTGGGGTACACCACAGACTGATCCATCAATTAATCATCACAGGTAGGTTGAGGTTGTCTGGAGAGAGTTACAAACTCTTTTGTAGTGTGGACAGGCCTACAACCACACCTGGATAAATCATAATATTTTGTACAGCACTGCACATTTCTCTCCTCTGTATTTCAGGCAAAAAGAGGCAGCCAATGCCAGAGCAGCAGTGCTAATGACGTAGTTCTACGAGCCCATTGTGCAAATGCCACCTCAAAGGTAGAACTTTGTTACTCTCTTGAGCTCCATATATCCTTCTCCAGCAAGCAATGTCAGCCTGGGACCCAAAGTTGGCAATGGTGAAGTGAGCATCTCCCCAGGAGCAGGTGAGAGTTGCTCCAGCAGCAGAAGGTCTCAGCCAAGCAGTCTGTCCCATCTTGGCTGTAAGGCACAGAGAGCCAGAGTGGCTGTGGGAGAGAGAGAGAGAGCCACACTGGCCCACCTCATCATGACACAGTCAAGGATATAAAGCATAGGGTGGTGAAAGAATTTCCCAGTGATGAGGTAGAGTACTCAACCAAGTTCCACAACTAATTGCAACCAACCCATACTACACCTCACAAGCTTGGCCTCTCTAAAACATGGCTCTACCAAGGTTGTGCAAAGGAATTGGAGGAGTTATCAAGTTCCTCCTACCAAACACTCCGGGACATAGTTACTGCCATTGGCTCCACAAAGGGAGAATTGGCAATGGTGTGAATCCCAATAGAATCCATTATCATTCCCTTTTCCTGCTAGAAATGTAAGGTTTGCAAACCAGGCTACCAGTACCAGCTAAAAGTTACCAAAATTAAAATTTTTCGGGGATTAGTTATTTGAAACTTTCCCAATAAACCAGCCAATCACTGGATGAGTTCACTAAACCAGAAAAAAATCATAACCTTAAAGTAACTATTGAGGATATTGGTCACATCTGGAATCCTCCACAAGGTTCTGGAGACATTGCTGCAACCTCACGTACTTCTCCTCCCACTTCTTCTCTTCCTCCTCCAGAAGATTGAGCTTCTCCTTGAGCTGCACCAACTGGGCCATGGCGTTGCTGGTGTTGCCTGAGGGGTTGGCCCCTCTGAACACACACACAAAACAACCATATTGATAGGTTATCAGGAAAACATAGGAAACATGCAAGGTAGGATGGAAAAGGGTAAAATTAAAGACAACTTAGAAAAAGGTTTGTCCAGATATTGAGTGCCAATTACTTTTACACACTTCAAACATTATACGCTTAAACCTGATATGAACACAACATAACCTCCTCCCATCACCCAAAGTGTGGATTCTATTATCCGAATAACTGAGTTCGCTGTTCAAGCCTGTGTGTATGTGTGTGTGTGTGTGTGTGTGTGTGTGTGTGTGTGTGTGTGTGTGTGTGTGTGTGTGTGTGTGTGTATACATACTTCCATTTGATGGTGTTCTTGGTCTCCTTCTCGATCAGTCCTATGCCCTCCAGAACATTGGTGATGTCATAGATGCGTCGTTTCTGTTTAACATCCAGCATGTCAGCAGCCTGCAACAAGGCAACACCCACACATCCCTCACTGCATGTGACCTCTACACACACACACAACACACTGAGAGGTGACGACACTCTCTAGGAGTTGCCACCAGCACAACACAGAACAGCTAATGATGCTACATGGAATAGTGGCATTGGTGTTTCATTGCTACGTTAGTAGTATCATTATCAATAGGATTTTTCTTGCCATACATTATTTTCTGTGTGTCTGGAAACTCCTAAACACATGGACTGATTACAATAAAATTTGACAGGAATATTAACTATGGCACTGGGATGTCACTGAAATCTTTTTGGTTCAGATCATGATTGGGTTAGGACCAGATTTATCACCATTTTGGACCACCTTGGTAAAAGGTCATCTGGGTAAAGCACTGTGGCGTGGACCGATTTTTATAAAACTTGGCATGGGATGCGACAGGAAAAAGTTAGTTTTGAATAAATATTGCTTGGAAAGGTAAAATAGAATTGATGGTTTCTTCTTGACTCAAATAGGCCTTGGTTGAAATTACCAATCTAACAGACTCAACTGCCATTACACATTCAGCTCATCAACTTCATGAACTCTAGATTTACTAAGGCCAAGGGTTATCTATCTAGCTAATTTTCTGAAGGTTTGCATAAAGAGCTGTGCAAACTGTACAGAGGTAAGATACCAACCACTATCTTCCCTCAATTTGATTTCAGTTGATTCACCTCGTGATGAGGAGGAGATGGGAGGGGCCACTATTAAAGCTCCAGTGGGTCATACCAACTGGCCAAGGTCCTGTGGATATCTATTGGACAGTTCTAGATGAGGCTGAACTGAAGCCTCGTAGGAGCCCTGGGCCCTCATCTGCAGCACAAGTACAGTGCTGATCACAACTGTCAATATATCGTCAGAGGACAACAACATTGTTGTTTGTGTGACCATCACAGATGTGTGGACTTCAGCTGGCATGACATCACAACTGCAGACTATAAGGAGGAACATTAGTGAGCAGTCAAGTCACCAATCAACTCAGGCAGACAGTACACCAGTCCACCACAGATAACTCCGTTTTGGATGTGCTTCAATGGCACAGTTCCAAATATAAGATATATCCTGCAATTATTCAATAATGTTGCATATTCAAAGAAGAATTAAAATAACCATCATTATGTATGCAATGGAATGGTGCTATATAGGGATAGCTTCCAGTAATACTCTGCTAGAGTACTACAGTGGTGGTTCACTGTCACAGGAAATACCTCCAGCTAGATGTCACTCCTCCTTCCTCCTCCACCTCTCACACTGGAGGACCTAACACTGCTACTACTACTACTTCTACCACCACTACTACTACTAAATTAAAACAGTCCTGGAATGTCAAGTACAAAGTTCTCTTGGAAAGCAGCTTTACTCTACCAATGATTCTACAGAAGGAGAGCGTGTCTTCTAGTGATGGTGCAAGAGATTGTACTGTTTGAAACATACAACTAGACCCATCCAAACATGGAATCTCACACGTCCCAATGTACATTCAAACTTCTGCTGTTGTACAGGGTTCATATGGTTCACAGTTTTTACAGTGTGGTTTGTAGGGTAAGTGAACCACTCAAATAACTAAAATTAGAAATGGACAGACAGACAGAAATGTGCACACACACAAAGTAAAAACAAAGAGCTTTTTCTATGTGGTTTGTACAAAACCATGAAATCACAATAAGATGATGATCTCAAAAACCCCTGGGGGAATCTTGTTATGTTGAAGAACTTGTTAATAAACCTGTTCTGATGCCTTCAATGTAATTGACTCTCTTCTTCACCAACCCCCCCCCCCCCCCACATGGGGATACTATTTCAACTCCCAGCCAGCCAAGGAACACTCGATACTTGCCCAGGGAAGTGGAGAATGACCCAGACACATACACTGGCTGGAGATGGCATGACACTATACTCATTTGACTGCTTCATACAAAATTAAAAAATATATAAAATGTGATATTTTACTAGAAACAATGGAAGTCAATTACACTTACTCTGGCCAATCCTTCAATATAAGTGAGCAGAATAAATTGTGGCACATGTGCAACTAGAAGATGACACCTTGCAGGCTTGAGGTACATATTGATGGGCATCTACAACACCCAATGCCTCTCTGCTCAGCACACATGACCAGCGCAATCAACGGCCATGTTTAGCCCAGAGGTGTTACATTAACTTAGAAATCTAAAGTTAAAGGAATAACAAATGCTTGTACACAATGTCCAGATGTAAGAATGACACATGGTATCTCTTAATGTCCACGAATATCCAGTGGGAAGAGAGGACTATATCAAAGATAATTCTGTCAACTATGAGATGACTATATCAATGACAGGTAGAAGTCACCTTTAACTCTTATTCTGAATGAAGCATCCCTTTCAACTTATGTCCACCCCTCCTCCCCTCCCACCCATTATAGTCCTTGGAATTTGCAGACACAAAATAATCTGCTCACTATGCTTGCTAGGTTATAGTACAATATGTGGTGACAGAACAGGGTGGGGAAATAATTTCAATAAATTAAAAAATTAATTATTTTAGCAAACTATTTTCATATTTTAAAGTTGGTAGGTTTCTTAGCAATATTGTATGTTATTAAACAACCTTAGTGGCATCAAGCAGAACACTTCTCACCATGCCAGACTCTACTAGCAGTAGTTAGCACCCCAACAGACAGGCAGACAATAATGTAATATAGTCTATGACCTGTGTATATTCATAGGCTTTCGTCTGAACCCTGCGTACTTTCCCAGGGTGGAGAAACCTCTCTCTCTACATCCTCATCGGAACAAGCTATACACAGAGTGTAAATATCAATAGTCATAGCTCAACAGCAGGACACATTAATAGAGTAAATTTTTGGAACAGAAACTATCAGTTCCTCACATACTTGTACAGATCCCACCCATTTCAGGCCAACTATCTACTCTAAGTCATGAACTCATCCTTGAGATTCTAAGGTGCCTCTGTGTTCTTTAGTAATCATTTAAGGTAATTCCTGAACCTGTTTACCATTTCAACCTGCACAAACACAACTACCAGGAGGACTGAGATCATTCTTGCATCCGGAAAACATGTGTGGTTAAAGTGTGGTTAAAGTGTTGTAAACCTGAAGTATCATCCTCTTAACTTGGACAGTGCAAGTCACACACCATTCCATCCATACATTTTGTGGTTACATTTACAATGAGCTCTCTCAAGTGGCCTAATTTAGCCTTTGAACACACTATTAATCATATAATTGTGTATTCTGATTTCTTCTATTAGATCCGATAACTCGACTCATCAATGAAGCCGTCATAGTGGGGAGCAAAAATCTTCACCAAAAATGAACCTGTTTGTGGCAGAGTCAATAGTGACTATTGTTCCGGGGAGAGGAAGTGGTGCAGGATTTTCCTCTGAATGTACACAGGAATTTTAATTCCATATCCGAGAGACTATTAAATAAACTGGTTTGAAGAACAAATAACTAAAATATTGATAATACATTGACAAGGTCAGACATTTTTCTCCACACATGCAAGGGCTGTGGATATTCACATGTGACATATCAATCTGTCCTTAGTATCCTTGTTAGAGCCGTGGAGTACAACTTTTTCACTTAAAGTTTAAGCAGCTTTGATTTAAACTATACTGGACTTGTGGTAACCAATTTGCAAGAAAATAAAACAGCAATGCATGCAATAATACAGCACCTTAATACTTGGTTACATTTGTCATGTGATCCATGTTAAAATCATTCCTACAAAGTTTCATCTGCACAATTCCTGTTTATATATTTTTTTAAATTTTCTAAGCTCTAAGGAAAGGCAGGCCAAGAAGAGGGCAGATATCTAGGACAACTCGAAGATTATCAATCTTACTATCATGAAACACAGGCAAGTTAAGCCGCTCAAAGATGAGTGGCAAGAGAAGCATCAAGTACAGCAGAACTAGAGAAGCACTATTTCAAAGAGATGCAACGTAGTGAAAAAAAAAATCACAAGCTCAGAGAGGAGCTAGCCACTGAGTCTTCTCCTTATTGCTCAAACCAAGACTTGGTGAAGCTTTGAAAAAAGAATAAACTAAATTTCCTCCATCCTCCCAGAGCAACTGAATATTGTGGACAGTTCTTTTTGGACCAACTGCAGTTAGCATATTTGTTCAGAGCTGTGCTGTTGCAATTAAATATAAAAAAATGGGCGTGCCTAGAAGAAGGAATTGCATTCAATGGAGTAATAATATAATGCCTTACATGCAATTTACAATTTTAAAAGAAAACTTCAAAAACTTAAATGTGCAGCCTGTAGATTGCTAAATTCTTATTCAGAGTTACTTTCAATACTTTATATATAGAGATTATGGTTTTCCATAATTGTGGTACAGTCCATGTTTTTTCATAAAAGTGGTACAAGCCTGGAAATGGTGTGGTCCTGTTGACACACTCTGGTGATGATTTTGTGTGGTGGTAGTGTCTACAAGTGTTAATGTAACCATCAACCCTTCCCTACCCAATTAAAGTGGATAATGGTAGAGAGTTCATTTTATAATGAAAATGATTTTTGTACAGTTGGTCCCTCCATATTAAGACCACCCATGGAATCACTTCTAACTGTCTTATTAGTGAGGTGGTCTTTATTGGGAATACAGCCCATGGCCATGGCAGGGGTCTCACAATACACTTTTCTATGAATATTATTGTACAGTTAACCTGCATATATCTATTAAACCAACTGCAAGTTCACAAGACAAATATTTACAATTAAAATTATGTGTTGTCTTGAGAAAGATATTGGACATCATTACATGTACTCCATTACATATTAAAGTTGTGCAGCGTTCTTAGGACACAGAAATGCTGTGATACTCTACTGGACTTATACTGACTGCACATCCCATGCTAGCTTGTTTAAATAGGTCACCAACTAGAGTCCCAGTCACACCTCACATGGATGACAGACATGTAATATGTACAATAGTGTGACATGATCTAACCTTTCAGGCTAATGTGTTATGTATTGAAGTATGAGTAAACTGCATTATCCTAATGCAGTGTAATGATGTTCTAAGAGTTACAGTCAACTAGACATGTATTAGTTAATATTGTGACCCCAACAAGTATGTTAGGGGCCAACTAGTTTTGGGGGTCTATTTGGGAAAATATTGACCCAGCCAAGTTGTCACATAAAGGAGGTGGTTTTATCTTAGAGGGGTCTTATTTGGGAGTGGCTTAATAGAGCCAGCTAACTGTGTGCAAGTAGTTTTATTATGGAGAAGGTTTTAATTCAGAGGGTCCTTAATAAGGAGGGACCACTGTATTCCTATTTGTATTAATATTTAACTGGAAATGTGGAGATTATCTTGACTACATTTGAACTCGTAAGTCAATCACACAAGTTGTGTATGTCTGTCACAATATATAAAAAATATTTTCAGAATGGAATTCTTCTTTTAAGCTTGTGACATACCTACCCAGGTGTGTAGGGTTAGTTTGATAGCGAAGAGGGACTTGTAGCATTGCACAATTCACAGTATCTTCAAGCTAAAGAATAGTTATCAAAAACAGAAATTCTCTGTGTACTTCCGTCATACCCCTATAATAGATACTCCTGCCAAATAGCTATCTAATAACCCAAGTCTTTTATATAGGTAAATACCTTCAATATGGTTTACAATAACTAAAATATAAAATCTATATTGTGGACCACTGTATTAAAGGTTTTAGGAATTTGACTGTCTGAACTGTACGTCCATAACAATAGAACTGCCCGTAGGTTTAGCACAATTTTTAGGGGAAAATTTGTATCATTTGCTATGGCTGAATAGTGCTTGTCGGTGTAGAAATTTTATGGGATGGGAGACTGATAGAACATTGGGACAGTGTGTGCCGAGTGTATTGTAGTTATGACTCAGACTGTTCATGCAGCATTTTAATAGTAGGGGCCCATTGTCTTCAAGGAAATAAGTTTCTATGATCATATGTTCACTCCAATGCCCAATTGAAGCAAACTCTAATTGAACATATATGCATTTTTTCTTGTTCTTTGAGAAAGTAACATGTTCTTACCTGTGGCACACAGGTCTAGGAACACTTGGAATGGTGAGTGTGATATCCACAAGTTTTGGAGGCCGGCAATATCTAAGCACCCCATTTCAATTCCAATCTCTTTATGACATAATTTATGTTATCTGATTCAAACCTTATTTCTGCAATTATTTTAGTGTTTTCCTTATAAGGACCACACAGGATAAAGGACAACTGGCACCAAAACAAGTGTCTATATATACACCAACTGACTTTACTGTTACTGGTGCTGTTGTTTGGACCCAACTTCCCCCATAAAGGTACTAAATCACATGATTTATTTCAGTTTTCTTATTGTTAACTGTAAATGCAATAAAAGTGTCTAAACATTGCCATGGGCATGCCACTAAAACTAGAATAATATCTCCATCATATCTATAAATGTGAAAAGGTGGTGTGTGTGTGTGTGTGTGTGTGTGTGTGTGTGTGTGTGTGTGTGTGTGTGTGTGTGTGTAGTCTTGGTCCCAGACCCCTTTATTTACAGCACTGGATGTATTGCATCACCAGCACGCAAATAAAGTGGGTCTGGTGACTTGACTGTTCATTCTGTGTTCCTTAGGCATCTGTGGAACGCAACCATGAAAGCCATATCCACTACTTTGATTAACCTGAACTACATATTCATGAAGTTTTATGTTTTGCAAGTAAATATATAGCACCTTGTACAATGTGTGTTTGAGATGGGTGGTCAATTCAAAATGAGCGAAGGGAAACAACACACCATTTAGCAGTTACTCTACCAACCAGTGTAGCCAATATGGTGTGAGGAAGTAGCTATTAGAATGAATTTGGCCTTGAAGCTAACCTTCTTCAGATCAAGGACTCCACCCTCTGCAACCTGTAACAAATCCACAAATTTAGCAGTAAGGAGGCCCAGCGACTTCTCGTGCCTCCCACCTCCATTAGGAGAAGGCGAAATCCTATCAACCCCGGCCATATCCGTGTGGGACATTAACAACTATTTGTCTTTGGTGCTTAGTTTACCAACAATGTGATTGGTCACAAACCCATATCATGTGACCACCCACGTGGTCACCAACACAAACAACCAAAGCTTATTTTTTGAATTCTTTAATCCCTCTAGCCAGACCCTTTACCCTATACACCGCGGGTAAAGGGTCCTTACCCTACAAACCGCATGGAGGTAAAGGGTCTGTGTGGCAAGACTAATTCCTTAGCTACCAGGAGCTTCCCCAATGTCGACTACTAAAGCTGGGAAGCTAATACCCAAACTTCACGCTGTCACTCTGATAAAGAGCGGAATAGGCCGGCCATACTGGGAAAAGAAGACATTAATTGCGCTCAAACTGACTAAGATGCATAAAACTGTGATTCATAAGAACACTCCTACAATGAATAGCCAGTTGACTTCGGTGAAACACCTCATTAAAGTGCAGCCTGTGATGCTGAGAACAGACCTTGAGAACTCTCCAAGTGGTGGAGAGTTCTACCTTGACAATGCTAACTTCTTTATAGCCTCCGAACCACTGATGGGTGTGGTCACTGAACCTCAGAATTAGAACTATGGTGATTGTATGTACCAAATATAACCTTATGAAAAATACTTCGATGATTTTAATTAATTTCCTGAGTTCCTGGTGTACTGAAATCATTCATTTGTTCCTATGTATATGTGTGTGTCTCCTCTAATATGTGTGTGTCTCCTCTGCACAACTAAAAGCGGCTACACTTAGTGACAACTAAAAGCATCTGCATTAAGTTAACAACTATCATTCCTAATGGCTATGGATGAACTCAGTAAACCATCTAGATGCAACAGGACTATCTGTAGGTTGGGATTCCTGGTGTCATGTTGCACCTTCACCCCAGTCTTCTTGGTTGCTGGTGCCGTGACTCTTACCCTTATCTTCCCTGGAATCCTGGAGCAACAAGTGTCAGATGTAAGTACAATTATAGTCAGGATAGTTTTGTTGTAATGTGTAAGGTGCTGCTATTCATTCAAGAAAAATAAACACTGTGCAGTTTGCTGCAGCTAAATATAATTATATAACAGATGCAAGGCAATGGAGAGTTGATGAAATATATTTGGAGCTGTATGTATTAAAAGTTCCCCAACATGTCCACCAATAGGCTGTTGTTCTGCAAATGGGAAGTCCTACTCTGGAGCAGCTGCAGAATCCTTCTGTGCCAATCTTTAAGGACTTTTACTTTTTTAACCTGACAAATCCTGGGGAGTTTGAGGCAGGAGCTAAACCAGTGCTGATGGAGGTGGGACCATACAGTTACAGGTGAGTTGCTTGACATATCAATATACATGCAGTATATATAATATACACCTAGTAAATGTCTATATATACTAGGTATATATATATGCATAATTAGTGCCATAATGTTTCACATAGTATTAAGAAAATAACCCCCCACAAGTAGGACAGACTCCCAGAAGATAGCAGGAGATAACTTCCCGACAATGCACACACCTCTCTCACGATGCTCTTGCCATTAATAAAGGAATAGAAACAAGGAACCATTTCAAATGCAAATAATAGAATTTATGCAAATAAGGACTAAGAGAATCCCCAAATGTGGTCTGGAATAATGAAAAATAACTATATATAGATCTCCTTTATTAAAAATTTTTTTAAATTTATTTAGTTACACAAAACGATTTCTGGCCAAGTACATATTTCCTTTAATTTTCTGCTATATACCATCCACTAAGGCTTGGATGTATCATGACAAAAAGATATCCATCCTCCTTGCCACCATCCCCCCAATTATTTGCTATACATTAATGTGTAATTTTTTTGTTTTAAAAAACAAATTTTTTTTTTCATTCATATTGCATACTTTCATATCGATTTTGGTAAAAATGTGATTAATGAATTTTAAAAATTCACCATTAGAGTTACATAATTTCTTCAGCTAAAATAAAATAAAATTTGATCAATTTTCCAGTTAGACTAGCTAAACTAGACAGCAGCAATAAGAAGAGTCCTCTTATATGTCTTCAAACAGCCTATGATGTAATGTTCTTCTATGTTTCAGTGAGACTCGTGTCAAAACTGTATTGAACACATCTGATGATGGTGACTTACTGACTTACAGTCAGAGACGATATTTCAAGTTCAGCCAGGAAACCACAGGACCAGGACTGAGGGAGACAGACACTATATGCACCATTAATGCCGCTCTTGTGGTGAGTATATATGTTTTGTTTGTTTTTATTTTTTACATAATTCAAAATTACAATTATTTCAATGTGCTTCCCTCAAGGTCAAACAGATATGACATAGATCTGTATAGAATTTTTTTTCAAGTATGCATCAAAACACACACAAGGTCATTAATTAGTTGAGCCACACTGACAGTATCTAAGTACAAATATTATAGACGCTTTTCACTGACAGATTTTCATGTTAACAATACTTTGACTAGAGGTCAGTCTCCTTTCAATAGGATGCTTCCCTCCTATGGGATAGCAATGCTACACTGAACAAGATATTCATTGTTCAATCATTTTATCGCAGATACATATATTTTCCTACTGACACTAATAATTTACATGGTTAAAAAATTTTAATTTAACAAATAACAATACTACTCGGTCACTAATCCAATATCTGGCAAATGATATGTTGCTGGTCAGGGATATGGCTTGCTCTACTAGAGCAGCAGTAGATGCCATGCTTTCAACTGTTAGAATGTCTGCTATAAGAATTGTAAACTACTAATTTAACACATTTCTCATTATGTCATGTGTTTTCTTTAGAATAATTTTAAATTTATTACATTAGTAAGGGAAAGGATATAAGACTCATTTTTGAAGTGCAAGTTTGTGTAATGCTTATATTGCTAATTTTGGTGGGGGGGGGGGGCTGATAAAAATTGGTTTGCAGCATCAAACAGAGAGAATAAGGTGTAAAGGGGAAAAAAGGACCCTGTTAGTGTGTCTGTTTTCAATAGTGAAGACATTTTTCTGACCTTTTTACCTGTGGCACACAGGTCCAGGAACACTTGGAATGGTGAAGGGAGGGGGCGGGGGGGGGGGGGGGGCATACATCTACAAGTTTTTCCCAAGATTGGTTTTTTTTATTAACTGTTAGCTATTTCACAACACCAACATTTTGTTGTTACAACTAGGTGGTTAAAAACTTGTCCTTTCACTCTATGGAAACCTTGTGTTTACAACTAAATCAATATGTTGTTTAGAATCCCAAGAGTTGGTCCTCATCTAAGTGTTCTAAATGTTTTAATAAACAACATTGTAATTATCTACCATAGGTCCTAGAACGGGACCGCTTCTGGAACCCCCCCCCCCCCCCCTTTATTGTCAGCCCACAATAGCTTAGCATGTTCCTATTGAGTAACATTTTGATAATTCTCTTCATCATTGTATTGCAATAATTTGCAGGCCGCAGTAAATCAGGTTGAAGAGGCAAAGAAGCATTTTCTTGTGAATATTTTGGGAGACCACTTTCTCCAGGCAATCTTCCTCCTGACTGGTGCCAGACTCTACATGTGTCAGCCATCTTCTGCAATTATATGGCAATACACAGATCCTCTTGTTCAGGAGCTACACAAAAATTTCATATTAAGAATAGCTGGACTGAACTACCCCAGTAATTATGTCAACCTGCAAATGAATGATTCCATTGTTGACACTTATCCGAGTACCATTCACACTGGAGTGAAGAACATCAGCCAGATTGGTATGTTTGAGCAGTGGAAAGGTAGTGTGGGGTCTCTCAACATATGGCCTAATGGAAATGGGGCTAATGCTATCAATGGCACAGAGGGGTTATTATTTTCCCCCTTCCTGAGTGAAGATGACATTTTGGAAGTCTTCTCTGACGATGCCCTTCGCACCATAAAGCTTGTTTATGCAGACACTCTGGAGCTGAATGGGATAAGGGTATTTCAGTACAGGATCAAGAACTCAACATTTGAAAGTGCATTTATGAATCCAGAAAATGCTCGCTGGGGTTCCTGGAATCCGGAAGGTCTGTTTTACCTTGGACCAATACAAGATCCTACTGTTCCAGTGTTTGGAAGCAAGCCCCACTTCCTGGATGCAGATCCAGTGCTGAGAGAGAAGGTGGTAGGAATGGTGCCCGACAGGTCCAAGCATGAGACAGCCCTGCACATTGATCCAATCACTGGAGCCAGTATTCAGTTTGCACTCAGACTTCAGATCAATGTGCAAGTGAACCAGTCTTCTGCTTATGGGTTAGTTCAGATACGTTATTGAAAAAAATGGAAGGAAAATTTTGTTGTTGTTTTATGGCGCTTTTATAGTAAACAATTTCCCCCACCCCCCTTACTACAGGCAGCTAAGAAACATCGATGGAACCTTGTACTTTCCAATGCTATATATTGAAGAGGTACATATTATTGGATTATCAGCATCTGATTATTGCTGTGTATTCCTTAATTATGTATAACTATGCAAACTTTTGTCTTCAAAAATCAAATTTCAGTATAATGTGTTGACGCCTGAATTTACGGACTTCCTGCTGGCCAGTGGCCTAGGGCAGGCTTACTTCTTCATGACTGCTGTGCCTACAGTCTTCATAATCACATGTGAGCCACCACAGTTGGATAGCATGCATTGCTATACAGTAGCTACAGCCTATTTGAGATAATGAAGTATGCAGAGTGAATAGTTAGGAAGTGTCCCTGGCATGTGTTTGCAAACTAATACTAATGTAAATGATTTTGATTAATGCATGAAGTATAATTATAGAATAACACGAATTTTTTTTTTCTTTTCGTTTTTACTTACTTAAAATGTTTCCGACTGATGCAATATTATCAGCTTTAATTAAGTGTAGGTAAAAAAAATTCTAATTATTGTGACTTAAATAGTCATTTATTTATCACAAATATTTTACCCCTTTATTGAGTTTCTCACGGTCTTATTTTTTTATTTATAAGTGCGTATGCATTTGGTTTAATACATTCGTACAACCAAGTGGATTTCAGACAGTCTGGATCATGAAGTATGTATAGAAACTTTGTACATATTCGACTAATGGAAGTTGACTGGAAGTAGGTATGATCATGATGTTATGGATATAACAGAAAATCTCGTCACTGTGCATCAAAACTGTTTCCATGTGCAGTGTGTATCCTTATTGTTGAAATGAAATATATAGTGTAATAGATTTTGTATTCAGCTGTTCAGAGGTGATGTAGTTATATTATTCATGCATGATCAATTTTAAGTAAATTTACCTATGGCAAAGTAGTTTAAGCTTTGTTTTAAAATGGGTGTGTCATTAATGACCTTCGAATTCCCCATGTTTCCTGCAGTGGTGATTGCTGGTGTGTGCTTCCTCATTGCTTTGGCTGTCTTCACCTTTTGTGTCCAAAAAATGCACCACTCCAGAACATATTTGGACTGGGCTTCAGGTACATATTGCATGTAATACTAACAGATTCTGCCTTTATAACCTTTAGATGCACCAGACTCCAACTTTACTATGTGCCTGTTGATTGTTGTAGTAGTTACTTCATTCAGTGTCATTAATGTTATCTGGTGTATTCAATTGAATGACTAATTTGTGTATACTATCAATCAATTTACTAGTTGTCATATTGATAAACAGTTACATTTGAAAGTTATTTTCCCATCAATTTTGAAATCATTATAATATCAGAAAAGGAATGATTTAGGTACAGATTTGATATATCCTTGTAGTATACTGAAATTATATTTTTTTTATGATTGTTGCCTAACTTCCATACTGCAGATCAAGTTAAGAAGTCTATCATTGCAGTCAAAGTTAAATCCACCGCTGCAGGCAAAGTGGATTTGCCTCCCACCAGCTTCACTACTGCTGGGAAAGTTGAATTGCCAACCACAAGTTCCACTGCTCCTGCAGGGAAAGTTAAAAGGCCTCTTAGTATGCCTGCTACTCCCTCAGTGTATGCTCTTGCACGTGCAAACCTCAACAAAGTCGTATGATCAGCAGAGATGTGTCCAACAAACAGATTGCAACATTCTATACTGTACATTTGGGACAATTGCTGGGTTTGTTGTTTTTTTTCCCTCCCTTTAAATAATTTTGTTTTTTGTTTTCGTACTTGCACAACCATTCATTCATTCAATATTCATTCAATATTCATGATGTTCCCCCTTTTGTCTGAACTTGCTGTTAGTTAATATTATTTATACACACACACACACACACACACACACACACACACACACACACACACACACACACACACACACACACACACACACACACACACACACACACACACACACACTTGAAATGTAATTATTTAAATTGAGTATATGGCCCAATTTGTTAAATTGAGTCTTAAGGCCCATTAATGATAGGACATGTAGTGTAGGTAGGGTAGGTTGGGTAAAACGTTTGGGTCCATCTTCAGATCCAAACTCTCACTAAAGACACAGAACAAGTGCTCATTTTGGTGAAGAAGAAAAAATCATTGAAGAAATTTGAACCTCTTTCTGTCTCTGTCAATCATCAGCTAAGGGCTATAAATATATTGTGGCAAAATAAAATGTCTGGAAATTATTAAACATGTCAAATAAAAACAGTAGAACTTGTGGTTCAGTATTCATGAGATTCATGACTCCCAGTCCAAGCTCATTGCTAAATTATTTCCTATTATATCATAGATAGCATCATTTGTGATAATTGCTCCAAGAAGTTAATAAGCAAAGGATAAATTTGGTAGCCAACCCAAATTCCACTCTCCTACATCCAACTACAGTGTATTATTACTTGATGAACTTTAATGATAAATTCTCTTCCTTTTTTTCCTTTATATTTTAATTGTTATTTTTGACATTTGTAATGCATTTACGTATGTACACATGTTGCAATATGTATAATGTTCATGTCTGTCTGGCATGGCTGTACTGCTATGATAAAATCATCAGTGTTGCTCTCCAAGTATTATTTGAAAGTGTCTCCCACAGAAGCAGAAACCTTGAATACCTAAATTTATTGCTGAAAGATTAATTAAATCATGTATATTTATATAAGCATGACTAGCATGTTGCTTCAAGTAAGTGCCACAGACTCCACACCACTGGATAAGGTGCCATATGTTCAATTCCTTCATCAATGACATTGCCATCACCATCCTCTATGTAGTATCTTATGTGATATCATAATACTGGCTTTATTGATAGCCAGTTAATAAATGCACATGCTTAATACTCACTTATAAAAGTTAACAAAACCTTTCATTGCAAGACGACAACAAGTATTGCAGAAGGATGAAGTGCAAGAACACGTGGAAGAACAAAGACAAAGACAATTGCAATGTTTTATATACATACAATATACTGGTAATGAATGCATAATCAATGACGTCATTAAGCATCATCCTTGAGTGGTATAATCATTATACTGGAGTGGTATAGTTTACCACACTCTACATCAACAAGTCCATGTGGACAATAGGTGGCACACTCTGTGTTCCGTAAACAAATATTTAATATTATTGTCTCATTGGAATACGGAATCACATTTTCTTTGCAAATATTTGTTCATCTGCAGCATCTGTGTCTCCTTTAGTTAAATTATGATGAATCAGCATGGACAGAAACTTGAATAACTACATGCTAACCATCCATAGCTCCTGTGTTAATATTTAAATCAGGAAATACATGCAAATTTTAATATTTTTACTCACACCAGTATAAATACATAATTACATGTACCAAATCAGTTTTGAATGTCTACAACTGATGAAATGCAATGCTGATTTTTTACAAATCAGCAGCACATGATGGTGCCTTGAAATATGCTCAATGAACAGCAGTTCAAATGACATCAACTTCAGGTTAGAGCTTACCCATCCGGAAGCTAACCAACAAGGATGCCTGAAATATATGAAGATAATATTTCACTGAGTTTGCTTTAAGATCTCTACTTATTACTGAGAGTTCCCTGTAGTAAAAAATTACTGGATGAGAGCCAGCTTCTAAGCCAGTGTAATTACAGCTAGTTTAATCTCAGCTCTAACAAAGCTGTTATACAATGATGTGTGGGGTATGGGCCTACCTATTTCATATAAATAGCCAGGTCTATAGCAGGAGACAAAAGTAAGCACATATTTAATAATTCCTTAGGTAATAGATATACAAATCTTTTAACACTCAGCATTAGGTAGCTAAAATGGTATTTTGGGTCAGAGAGCCTCATTTCACAGAATATATTCTTAAATTCATATTGTTGTTTACAGCATAGCCTAATAATTACCTTGAGGAAAAATGGGTCTCATCTACATCCTGCTTTTACTCTTTCTTCGATTGTTTTTCACAAGGTAGATATGTAAAAAGACAATTAAATCCAATGTTCTTAATGACAAGAATTTTTTTTTCTCCTCGATATTGTGATTTCTGTAATTCAAAAGTACCTGAAAATGGTCCTGCTCAAGAAATATGAACAGGTTAGGGTAAGAAAACACTGGATGCAGAAAATTCCTGTAGAAAAAAAATTTCTGTCCAAAATCATATTGTGAATGGGCCTTAATGCATCTACTAACAGACAAACCTCAAAACTAAAATTTTATATTGTAGAATATAGATATGCACTTTTGAGTCTTCATCTATAGTGTGATACTCCCTGGCTCCTGTCCTGTTTTACTCAGGCAACCAGAGCAGCTTGACATGATCCCTGACACAAAAGTTAGGTCTCACTACCCAACTTCTATTAAGGCTACCACACCACCCCTCTATTAGTGGCTGGTTCACAAAGTGAGTTCTCAACAAAGATAAATATCATAAACTGATCCAGTGAACTGCTGGTATCAGACAATAGATTCTTTTACTTACACAACAGCTATGCATAATGATACACTCTTTGGTAGTTAGTGAAGAACTTAATTACATTCAGTTATCTCTGTCTTTTATACTTTATAGTATGTGGTTACTTCCTGGGCCTCTGCTTGAGGGAGCAGCTGAATCCTTCTCATGTGAGTTCTCATAATAGTCTTTATCCAGCATCTCTTGGTTACCCACATTCGGAATTAACTACAGAATTCTCATAACTCCTGTCTTTATCCAGCCTCTCTTGGTTGCCCACATTTGTATCTGACATATAGCACACTCGATCAATTACATTTTTTGGGGTTGTAAAAGATCACAATTACACAATCTGGAATGTTATTGAATTACGATTACAATTACTGGCTGGGTAATGCTATAAAAATATATTCTTTAATTACTGTAATTCAGTTATAATTACTTTTTAAATTACTTTTGGAAACTTTTTCTATTTATTGCAATAATTATTTTTATTTACAGCTTAGGCCATTATGAATTAATTGTTTGTGTAGTAGCCTCACAATGGATCTGAGTCCACACACTTGTATCCCAGTAATCAAAGGATTGAAAAGAAGCTTTTATTGAAATGACAACTTGACAGCAACAGACATGCAGCAACAACTCAATTCTACTCCACCGAACAATGACAGTAGAACAAAAGGTCTTTGTACAAAAATGAATAAAAGAACTAGTTCATCATGAAACCACACTTATGAATAACATTAACATTAAATGAATAATAAGGATAATCAACAGTCACCACAGTTTGTTTCCTGTAATTTCAATCAGCAGGAAGAGTTGAACAAACAAAGAATTGAGAAGTATAGTAATATTCAATTAACAGTATCATGTCACATGTTAAATATGATGATGACATACATCTTATTATATGAAATTAAAATAATTATTTTGAATTTTAATTACAATATTAACAATTAGATGAATTCTTCAGTTTCAACTGCCTCTTTCGATTGAAATTGGTTCCAATTGATATTAATTTGTGCAACCCAAATGGTGGCATCTGCAAAGGCCCATGGTGGTTCCTTTTGCACTAGCATTGCCCAGAGCTACTGGATGACTTGCACACACATTTAATTAACTCCAAAATATCTTTAGATGCAGGTAGTTCTAAGCATCGAATATATTGGGACTGCTTTCCCCTTCTTCAAACCTCCAACCTTTCCCTTCCACAGGTGGTAGCTAAGGCTGAACTGTTGTGCACATTTGATGAATGGTACTCACAAAGCTCAATCCCAGAAAGTGAGGAAGTAGTGTGGCTCAAGTGAATGGCAGCATCTCAGTTTCCATGTTTTTAGTTAGGAAGAGGCCCCACCAGAAGAGGCTCCATCAGAAGTGGCCCCACCAGAAGAGGGAAGAGGCCCCACCAGAAGAGGACCCACTGGAAGAGGCCCCACCGAAGAGGTTCAACCATAAGAGAACCCACCATAGTAATTGTATACTTCACAAATTAACCTGAGTGGCTGGATTTCTGGATGGACCTCACCACTCAATAGCCCTGCACCTAATCATAAATAAATATTAACAATCAAATCAAGCAAAGGAATAATCCATTTACTTTTTTGGTATTTGTTTCTGTTTTCTAAATTAACAATTAGCAATAGTATTCCTAAATAAATCAAAATGAACCAGTTTACAAAATTGTGAAATAAGCAGCATATATTCCTTCAAATTTGCAATGCATTGGATTTATGCTATGTTGGATAAAATAGATCTAAACATATCATTACTCTTAACAACAAGTACATTTTAAGTCTTCAAAGTTATCATAAATATTATCTTGGAAAAAAAGTATGGCCAAATGAATTCAAATGGTATTAAAATTGGTGGCCATATTAGATTTGCAAATTTTGCATCTTTCCATCACATGGATTTTTCTGGACTTTTAGTATGTTATTCTGGGGACCTTGCAGAAATGAACTATAGTGGATTAGTTTTTGTTGCAATTTGTTTGAGACTGACCCCAAAATTGAGGTAGATCGCCTGGACAACTAGACACATGGACTGATTATGATGAAATTTGACAGGAATGTTAACTATGGCACTGGGATGTGATAGAACATTTTTGGATTGGATCCTGCTTGGGTTAGGACCAGATTCATCACCATTTTGGACCATCTTGGTAGAGGGTTATCTGGCTAAAGCACTGAAATGGGGCAATGGGGTGACTGATTTTCATGAAACTTGGCATGGGATGTGACAGGAAGAAAGTTGGTTTTGAATAAATATTGCTTGGAAAGATAAAATAGAATTGATGGTTTCTCTTGAGTTAATAGGCCTTGGAACCCCTAACCTAACATTAAGCATTCAGCTTATTAACTTTATGAACTCTAGATTTACTAAGGCCAAGAGTTATCAATTTCATGAATTTTCAGTCATTGTAACAACAAAAAGAAGAAGACATATTCATGATGGACATAATGGTTGGCCAAACCTCAAATTAAATAGATCATGATGTGGTAAAGTGATGATGTCATGTGATGTAATCACAATGACTGCACTAGTGAATAGTTGATATAGCAGGAGGCATGAGACTATCATGGAAGAGGATGGATGTAAGAATATGGAGAGTCCCAAGTGACCAATCAGATAGATTGATCACAGAGAGAGAGATCCTGTCAAGTAAACAGCACCTGGGGATATTCCCAGAAAAAAGAAATAGAGAAAGGTGTCAGTTCTGAAGGTCTGCATAAAGAGCTGTGCAAACTGTATAGAGGTAAGATACCAACCACTATCTTCCCTCCACTTGGTCCAGAGTTGATTCACCTGTGCTGAGGATAAGATGAGAGGGGCCACTATTAAAGCTCCAGTGGGTCATACCTACTGGCCAAGGTCCTGTAGATATCTATTAGACAGTTTTAAGGGGGAAAAATTGTATCTATGGCTGAATACTTGTCTGTGTAGAAATTTTATGGGATGGGAGACGGTTGGCACATTGGGACAGTGTGTGCTGAGTGTATTGCAGTTATGACTCCTTTTTTTCATGCAGAATTTTAATGGTTTAATGGTAAAGGCCCATTGCCTTCAAGGAAATAAGTTTCTATGACCATATGTTCACCTCAATGCCCAATTGAAGCAAACTCTAATTATAATATATGCTTTTTCTTCTTCTTTTACTTTAAGAAAGTAACATGTCTTTACCTGTGGCATACAGGTCTAGGAACATTTGGAATGGTGGGTGTGATATCCACAAGTTTTGGATGGTCCCACCTATATCTAAGCACTCCATTTCAATTCCAATCTCATTATGACATAAACATATATGTTAACTGATTCAAACCTCATATTTACAATTCCTTAGGTATTTTCATTAGAAGCAAAAAAAATCAAGTGTCTGTATACGCATTATCTGAGGTTACTGTTACTGGTGCTGTTGTTTGGGCCCAACTTCCCTCATAAAGCTACCAAATCATAATTTATTTCAGTTCTATTATTGTTAACCCAAAAGTGTGATAAAATTGTCTACACATCGCCTTAGGAATGGGCATGCCACTCTAACTAGAATAGTATATTCAACTATATCTGTAAGTGTTAAAATGTGTGTGTGTGTTTAATTTACGAATTCAAACTGAAACACATATACCAAATCCAGTCCAGATTTCTACTATTCCAGTACAGTGTTTGGAAGCAAGCCCCACTTCCTGGATGCAGATCCAGTGCTGAGAGAGAAGGTGGCAGGAATGGTGCCCGACAGGTCCAAGCATGAGACAGCCCTGCACATTGATCCAATCACTGGAGCCAGTATCCAGTTTGCACTCAGACTTCAGATCAATGTGCAAGTGAACCAGTCTTCTGCTTATGGGTTAGTTCAGATACATTATTGAAAAAATGGAAGGAAAATTTTTGTTGTTGTTTTATGGCGCTTTTATAGTAAACAATCCCCCCCCCCCCCCTTACTACAGGCAGCTAAGAAACATCGATGGAACCCTGTACTTTCCAATGCTATATATTGAAGAGGTACATATTATTGGATTATCAGCATCTGATTATTGCCTTGTATTCCATAATTATTTATAATTATGAAAACTCTTCTCTTTAAAAATCATATTTTAGTATAATGTGTTGACGCCTGAATTTACGGACTTCCTGCTGGCCAGTGGCCTAGGGCAGGCTTACTTCTTCATGACTGCTGTGCCTACAGTCTTCATAATCACATGTGAGCCACCACAGTTGGATAGCATGCATTGCTATACAGTAGCTACAGCCTATTTGGGATAATGAAATATGCAGAGTGATGAGTTGGGAAGTGTCCTTGGCAGTATTTGCAAACTAATACTAATGTAAATGTTTTGATCAATGTATAATTTTTGATTCATTGTTATATATTTTCAATGAGGAATAATTTTAGAATAACACAATTTTTTCTTTCCGTTTTTACTGCTTACAATTTTTCTGACTGATCCAATATTACCAGCTTTAATTAAGTGTAGGTAAAAAAAAGTTCTCAATATTGCGAATTAAATAGTTATTTATTTATCACAAATATTTTACCCCTTTTCTGAGTTTCTCACAGTCATATTTTTATTCATAAGTGTGTATGTATTTGGTTTAATACATTCATACAACCAAGTGGATTTCAGACAGTCTGGATCATGAAGTATGTATAGAAACTTTGTACATGTTCGACTAATAGAAATTGACTGAAGATAGGTATGATCATGATGTTATGGATATAACAGAAAATCTGGTCACTGTGCAGCAAAACTGTTTCCATGTGCAGTGTGTATCCTTATTGTTGAAATGAAATATATAGTGTAATAGACTTTGTATTCAGCTGTTCAGAGGTGATGTAGTTATATTATTCATGCATGATCAATTTTAAGTAAACTTACCTGTGGCAAAGTAGTTCAAACTTTTGTTTGAATAGGCTGTGTTATTTATTTCCTTCCCCATATTTCCTGCAGTGGTGATTGCTGGTGTGTGCTCCCTCATTGCTTTGGCTGGCTTCACCTTTTGTGTCAAATAATGCACCACTCCAGGACATATTTGGGGCTTCATGTACACATTGCATGTAATACTAACAGATATTGACTTTATAAGCTTTAGATGCACCAGACTACAACTTGACTGTGTGCCAGTTGATTGTTGTAGTAGTTACTTAATTCAGTGTCATTATGTTATTTGATGTATTCAATTTAATGAATAATTTGTGTATACATCAATCAATTTCATCTGAAAGTTGTTTTCCCATTAATTCCTGACATTAAATGTTAATATCAGAAAATGAATGATGTAGGTACAGATTTGATATATCCTTGTAATATACTGAAATGATTGTAACAATCAGCACTTACTGAGTAAGACTAGTGCAATAGATACTCAAATGGTATACTCTTAAATCATTCAATGGGCAAAAGCATACACGTGGAAGTGACCAGCATCAGTGGTGACATGAACAAAATATATCAATAACAGTATTACCACAACAGGAAATGAGTATCATTACATCTCCCATCTAAGATAGTCTGGGGGACTACTCTATTCGCTTTGACTTTTCAACCGGAAGTGAGAGGTTTACAAACAGGAGGACCAGTACCAGCTAAAAGTGACAGCAATTAAATTTTTTGGGGGATAAGGTAGTTGTAGCTTTCCCGAGCAATGAAAAGTCAGATAGCTACAACTCCAATGAAATCTTCCAAGTTCTCCCAAGTTCTCTCTATTAAAAAAAAAAAAAAAAAAAAAAAAAAAAAAAAAAAAAAAAAAAAAAATTCTTTGACCTAGGTCAATATTTGCGTAAGTTGTAGTGTAGTTGTGTTCCCTTTAGGGGTACAATAAGAAACTGGGTATTTGCTATGGTTCTATTGCTGGTCCTTATTACCAGGGCTCATAATAGACAGATACTTTAATATGATGGCTTAATCTTGCAACATGATTAAATACAAAACCTCTATTATGAATAAAGGATAACTGTGTTATTAATTTAGCAATAGGTCAAGAAAATGACTGCAGCTCCAAGAATTTCAATATCATTCCTAAAAATGAAATTGGAAAGATGCTTTATAGATTTATGAAACAAAATATATTGTGGAGATGGTCAGAGTTGTTTTGTTTGTTGTTTTGGAAAAAATGAAGAAAGGATGCTTAAACAAAAGCATGATATATCTGATGGATTGTTTGGGGCAACTGGCATATATCAAAAGTGTCTCAGTAACATTCTTACAGTTCTTGGCTAATGATTAAAAGTTTTCATCATTGATAAAGTGTCACACCACTTCAAGTATTAAAATAAACAAACTCCTTCAGTAATGAAAGAATACGAAGAGTGGTACATTTATTTTTGAGAAGAAAAATACAGATGGAATGTTAAATGTGATCCGGTTCTGTCTGTAGGAACTTCTTCATATTTTGAGTTCTTCTACAACAAAGGCAGTAAACAATTCATATATAAACATTACATTATTGAATAATATAGAGAAAGTTTTGTAGGCACATGGTGGACATTAAAAATGACTATTTTAATAAAGAGAGACTAGAAGATATGGTAGATAAAATAATTATTGAAGATGAGGATGCCAACAGACATTTAATTGACGTGGCACTATTATCACAAAGTGAAGGTAACAACAGAACCAAATACAACTACAAACTTTCAACACAACTTGACAAAATACAATAGAAAACATGGATCCTAACTTTCTTAATATTTCCAATTCCTTATGCCAAAATACTTCCACTATCTACCACAGCAATCTTCAGTGCAGTGTACATAATAAATTGCTGAGTATTTCCTGATGATCCACCCTCAATGCAGTGAGAAATGTTACCTGGCAATTCTACATCATAACACTCTCAACCTTCTCAGCAATTTCAATGCATTGCACACTTTTCCCAAGAAATTCCATGACAATGCTCTTCAATCATCTCAGCAATCTTCAACACAATGGAAGTTTCCACAACTGCTCTATATCACAATGCCCCCCACCCCCCCCCCCCCCCCCTTGTCCACCTTCTTTATGTTCCACAGCTGTCTTCAATGAAATCAACATGCTACCTCAGCAGTTTCACATCCCAATTAAGCTTCAATCAATGTCATCCCAGCAGTTTTATAGCACAATGCCCCTCCACCTTCCAACCCTCTTTAATGCAGTGAACACAATCTTACCCCATAAATTCAACATGAATATTTTAGTCTGCTATCAGGAGTGTGCCATGCTAGCTCCAACAGAGTTGATGCTTTGTCACAGCTAAAGGTATTAATATCTATCTAAATAACTTCTGCTTTGATTCTTTGCCACATATTAATATGTAGCTAAATATTTTCTTTGTACTTCCCTATCTATTGAATGAACCTGGTCATAAAGCACTAGCAAGAAGCTAATTGTCAGACATCAGTTTTTCTCAGAGTTTCTGCTTCCTGCCAGTAATTCACTGTCTCAAGACCCACAGTTCAAAAGTTTTTCTGGCCAGTTAAGCAGGCAGGCACACAGGCAGGGAGTTAGTGAAAATGATATATAGGACCAGAGGCCAATTTGACTTACCCCACCACTGACCCTCTAATGGTGATACAATTGAATGTAGAAAGTTGGACAATCCCAAAACGTGAAATCCTACATCTAATGGTAGAAGGATCATGCTTGATGGTCCTAATCCAAGATACTCACAAAACAGATCGGGGAGCCAGCTGAAACATGATGGATATGTGCTGGCAGACTTCATTCCAGAGTAAACATCATGGGGTTACCAATAACATACTCTTTGTGTGGAAGCTAAATCATCAGAGAATGACCAAACCGAGTGGATTGCTGTCTCTATCAATGCCACAAAAATTACTAATATCTACCACCCATCATCCTCTTCAGCACTTTACATCTCCCAATTTCCATCAGTCACTCTGAATTTTATCAATATCCAGACTCCAACCCAACCAACCCAACCGGTGATCAACTTGCAGACTGTTGTTCAAATAATGATCTACACACACTGTTTGATCCAAAACAACCTCCATCATTCCATTTGGGCAGGTGGAACAGAGGTACTAACCCAGATGTGACATTTGCACAAAAATATTCAATGAAATCCCAGCCAGGGAAATCCTAGATCATTTCCCCTGCTCCCAACATCAGCCGGCACTGATTACTATTCCATCTCAGGCACATATACAAAATCATCCCCCATTCCTCACTGGAACTTCAGGAAAGCCATTTGGGAGGATTTTGGAGATACCACCAATAGATTGGCGATTGAGTTACCAACACCAATTCCCTCAAACCTGAATGAAGTTTAGTTTACATCAGCATTAAAAACAGCAGCCAAACCATCTATATCACAGCACTCACAACATTGAGAAGAAAAAATTTTGCCAATAAAAACATTGGACTTAATTGTCCTTTTACATATCTACCTTGTGAAAAACAATCGAAGAAAGAGTAAAAGCAGGATGTAGGTGAGACCCATTTTTCCTCAAGGTAATTATTTAGCTATGCTGTAAACAATAATACGAATTTAATAATGTATTCTGTGAAATGAGGCTCTCTGACCCAAAATACCATTTTAGCTACCTAATGCAAAGCGTTAAAAGATTTGTATATCTATTAATTATTAAATATGTGCTTAGTTTTGTCTCCAACATTAAATTTGGGTATTCAAGGTCTTCTGCTTCTGTGGGAGAAACTTTCAAAAAAATACTTGGAGAGCAACACTAGTGATTTTATTATGGCAATACAGCCATGCCAGATAGACATGAACATTATACATATTGCAATATATGTACATACATAAATGCATTAATAATGTCAAAAATAATAGTTAAAATATGAAGGAAAAAAATAAAGAGAATTCATCATTAAAGTTCATCAAGTAGTAATACACTGTAGTTGGATGTAGAAGAGTGGAATTGGGTTGGCTATCAAATTTATCATTTTGTTTATTCACTTCTTGGAGCAATTATCACAAATGATGCCATCTATGACATAATAGAAAATAATTTAGCAATGAGCATGGACTGGAAGAAGTCATGAATCTCATGAATACTGAATCACAAGTTCTACTGTTTAATTTGACATATTTACTAATTTCCAGACATTTTATTTTGCCACAATATATTTTATAGCCCTTAGCTGATGATTGACAGAGACAGAAAGAGGTTCAAATTTCTTCAATAATTTTTTCTTCTTCACAAAAATGAGCACTTGTACTATGTCTTTAGTGAGAGTTTGGATCTGAAGATGGACCCAAACGTTTTACCAAACCTACCCTACCTACACTACATGTCCTATCATTAATGGGCCTTAAGACACAATTTAACAAATTGGGCCATATACTCAATTTAAATAATTACATTTCAAGTGTGTGTGTGTGTGTGTGTGTGTGTGTGTGTGTGTGTGTGTGTGTGTGTGTGTGTGTGTGTGTGTGTGTGTGTGTGTGTGTGTGTGTGTGTGTGTGTGTGTGTGTGTGTGTGTGTGTGTGTGTGTGTGTGTGTGTGAGTGTGAGTGTGTATATATATATATAAATAATATTAACTAACAGCAAGATCAGACAAAAAGGGGAACATCATGAATATTGAATGAAAATTGAATGAATGAATGAATGTGCAAGTACGAAAACAAAAACAAAAATATATTAAAGGGAGGGGGGGGAAAAAACAAACCCAGCAATTGTCTCAAATGTACAGTATAGAATGTTGTAATCTGTTTGTTGGACACATCTCTGCTGATCATACGACTTTGTTGAGGTTTGCACGTGCAAGAGCATACACTGAGGGAGTAGCAGGCATACTAAGAGGCCTTTTAACTTTCCCTGCAGGAGCAGTGGAGCTTGTGGTTGGCAATTCAACTTTCCCAGCAGTAGTGAAGCTGGTGGGAGGCAAATCCACTTTGTTTGCAGCAGTGGATTTAACTTTGACTGCAATGATAGACTTCTTAACTTGATCTGCAGTATGGAAGTTAGGCAATAATCATAAAAAAAATATCATTTCAGTATACTACAAGGATATATCAAATCTGTACCTAAATCATTCCTTTTCTGATATTATAATGATTTCAAAATTGATGGGAAAATAACTTTCAAATGTAACTGTTTATCAATATGACAGCTAGTAAATTGATTGATAGTATACACAAATTAGTCATTCAATTGAATACACCAGATAACATTAATGACACTGAATGAAGTAACTACTACAACAATCAACAGGCACATAGTAAAGTTGGAGTCTGGTGCATCTAAAGGTTATAAAGGCAGAATCTGTTAGTATTACATGCAATATGTACCTGAAGCCCAGTCCAAATATGTTCTGGAGTGGTGCATTTTTTGGACACAAAAGGTGAAGACAGCCAAAGCAATGAGGAAGCACACACCAGCAATCACCACTGCAGGAAACATGGGGAATTTGAAGGTCATTAATGACACACCCATTTTAAAACAAAGCTTAAACTACTTTGCCATATATAAATTTACTTAAAATTGATCATGCATGAATAATATAACTACATCACCTCTGAACAGCTGAATACAAAGTTTATCACACAATATATATTTCATTTCAACAATAAGGATACACACTGCACATGGAAACAGTTTTGCTGCACAGTGACGAGATTTTCTGTTATATCCATAACATCATGATCATACCTACTTCCAGTCAACTTCCACTAGTCGAATATGTACAAAGTTTCTATACATACTTCATGATCCAGACTGTCTGAAATCCACTTGGTTGTACGAATGTATTAAACCAAATGCATACGCACTTATAAATTAAAAATAAGACCGTGAGAAACTCAATAAAGGGGTAAAATATTTGTGATAAATAAATGACTATTTAAGTCACAATAATTAGAATTTTTTTTACCTACACTTAATTAAAGCTGATAATATTGCATCAGTCGGAAACATTTTAAGTAAGTAAAAATGAAAAGAAAAAAAATTCGTGTTATTCTATAATTATACTTCATGCATTAATCAAAATCATTTACATTAGTATTAGTTTGCAAACATATGCCAGGGACACTTCCTAACTATTCACTCTGCATACTTCATTATCTCAAATAGGCTGTAGCTACTGTATAGCAATGCATGCTATCCAACTGTGGTGGCTCACATGTGATTATGAAGACTGTAGGCACAGCAGTCATGAAGAAGTAAGCCTGCCCTAGGCCACTGGCCAGCAGGAAGTCCGTAAATTCAGGCGTCAACACATTATACTGAAATTTGATTTTTGAAGACAAAAGTTTGCATAGTTATACATAATTAAGGAATACACAGCAATAATCAGATGCTGATAATCCAATAATATGTACCTCTTCAATATATAGCATTGGAAAGTACAAGGTTCCATCGATGTTTCTTAGCTGCCTGTAGTAAGGGGGGTGGGGGAAATTGTTTACTATAAAAGCGCCATAAAACAACAACAAAATTTTCCTTCCATTTTTTTCAATAACGTATCTGAACTAACCCATAAGCAGAAGACTGGTTCACTTGCACATTGATCTGAAGTCTGAGTGCAAACTGAATACTGGCTCCAGTGATTGGATCAATGTGCAGGGCTGTCTCATGCTTGGACCTGTCGGGCACCATTCCTACCACCTTCTCTCTCAGCACTGGATCTGCATCCAGGAAGTGGGGCTTGCTTCCAAACACTGGAACAGTAGGATCTTGTATTGGTCCAAGGTAAAACAGACCTTCCGGATTCCAGGAACCCCAGCGAGCATTTTCTGGATTCATAAATGCACTTTCAAATGTTGAGTTCTTGATCCTGTACTGAAATACCCTTATCCCATTCAGCTCCAGAGTGTCTGCATAAACAAGCTTTATGGTGCGAAGGGCATCGTCAGAGAAGACTTCCAAAATGTCATCTTCACTCAGGAAGGGGGAAAATAATAACCCCTCTGTGCCATTGATAGCATTAGCCCCATTTCCATTAGGCCATATGTTGAGAGACCCCACACTACCTTTCCACTGCTCAAACATACCAATCTGGCTGATGTTCTTCACTCCAGTGTGAATGGTACTCGGATAAGTGTCAACAATGGAATCATTCATTTGCAGGTTGACATAATTACTGGGGTAGTTCAGTCCAGCTATTCTTAATATGAAATTTTTGTGTAGCTCCTGAACAAGAGGATCTGTGTATTGCCATATAATTGCAGAAGATGGCTGACACATGTAGAGTCTGGCACCAGTCAGGAGGAAGATTGCCTGGAGAAAGTGGTCTCCCAAAATATTCACAAGAAAATGCTTCTTTGCCTCTTCAACCTGATTTACTGCGGCCTGCAAATTATTGCAATACAATGATGAAGAGAATTATCAAAATGTTACTCAATAGGAACATGCTAAGCTATTGTGGGCTGACAATAAAGGGGGGGGGGGGGGGTTCCAGAAGCGGTCCCGTTCTAGGACCTATGGTAGATAATTACAATGTTGTTTATTAAAACATTTAGAACACTTAGATGAGGACCAACTCTTGGGATTCTAAACAACATATTGATTTAGTTGTAAACACAAAGTTTCCATAGAGTAAAAGGACATGTTTTTAACCACCTAGTTGTAACAACAAAATGTTGGTGTTATGAAATAGCTAACAGTTAATAAAAAAAATCCAATCTTGGGTAAAACTTGTAGATGTATGCCCCCCACCCCACCCCCTCCCTTCACCATTCCAAGTGTTCCTGGACCTGTGTGCCACAGGTAAAAAGGTCAGAAAAATGTCTTCACTATTGAAAACAGACACACTAACAGGGTCCTTTTTTCCCCTTTACACCTTATTCTCTCTGTTTGATGCTGCAAACCAATTTTTATCAGCCCCCCCCCACCAAAATTAGCAATATAAAAATGAAATGAAATGAAATGAAAACAAAACACGACTAACAAACACAACAGATTTACAAACTTGCACTTCAAGAATGAGTCTTATATCCTTTCCTTTACTAATGTAATAAATTTAAAATTATTCTAAAGAAAACACATGACATAATGAGAAATGTGTTAAATTAGTAGTTTACAATTCTTATAGCAGACATTCTAACAGTTGAAAGCATAGCATCTACTGCTGCTCTAGTAGAGTAAGCCATATGCCTGACCAGCAACATATCATTGGCCAGATATTGGATTAGTGACCGAGTAGTATTGTTATTTGTTAAATTAAAATTTTTTAACCATGTAAAGTATTAGTGTCAGTAGGAAAATATATGTATCTGCAATAAAATGATTGAACAATGAATATCTTGTTCAGTGTAGCATTGCTATCCCATTGGAGGGAAGCATCCTATTGAATGGAGACAGACCTCTGGTCAAAGTATTGTTAACATGAAAATCTGTCAGTGAAAAGCGTCTATAATATTTGTACTCAGATACTGTCAGTGTGGCTCAACTAATTAAAGACCTTGTGTGTGTTTTGATGCATACTTTAAAAAATTCTATATAGATCTATGTCATATCTGTTTGACCTTGAGGGAAGCACATTGAAATAATTGTAATTTTGAATTATGTAAAAAATAAAAACAAAAAAAACATATATACTCACCACAAGAGCGGCATTAATGGTGCATATAGTGTCTGTCTCCCTCAGTCCTGGTCCTGTGGTTTCCTGGCTGAACTTGAAGTATCGTCTCTGACTGTAAGTCAGTAAGTCACCATCATCAGATGTGTTCAATACAGTTTTGACACGAGTCTCACTGAAACATAGAAGAACATTACATCATAGGCTGTTTGAAGACATATAAGAGGACTCTTCTTATTGCTGCTGTCTAGTTTAGCTAGTCTAACTGGAAAATTGATCAAATTTTATTTAATTTTAGCTGAAGAAATTATGTAACTCTAATGGTGAATTTTTAAAATTCATAAATCACATTTTTACCAAAATTGATATGAAAGTATGCAATATGAATGAAAGAAAATTTTTTTTTTTTTTTTTTTTTTTTTTTTTTTTTTTTTTTTTAAAGCCAAAAAATTACGCATTAATGTATAGCAAATAATTGGGGGGATGGTGGCAAGGAGGATGGATATCTTTTGTCATGATACATCCAAGCCTTAGTGGATGAAATATAGCAGAAAATTAAAGGAAATATGTACTTGGCCAGAAATAATTTCGTGTAACTAAATAAATTTAAAAAAAAATTTTAATTAAGGAGACCTATATATAGTTATCAATTTTTTTATTATTCCAGACCATATTTGGGGATTCTCTTAGTCCTTATTTGCATAAATTCTATTATTTTCATTTGAAATGGTTTCTTGTTTTTATTCCTTTATTAATGGCAAGAGCATCGTGAGAGAGGTGTGTGCATTGTCGGGAAGTTATCTCCTGCTATCTTCTGGGAGACTGTCCTACTTGTGGGGGGTTACTTTCTTTATACTATGTGAAACATTATGGCACTAATTATGCATATATATATACCTAGTATATATAGATATTTACTAGGTGTATATTATATATACTGTATGTATATTGATATGTCAAGCAACTCACCTGTAACTGTATGGTCCCACCTCCACCAGCACTGGTTTAGCTCCTGCCTCAAACTCCCCAGGATTTGTCAGGTTGAAAAAGTAAAAGTCCTTAAAGATTGGCACAGAAGGATTCTGCAGCTGCTCCAGAGTAGGACTTCCCATTTGCAGAACAACAGCCTATTGGTGGACATGTTGGGGAACTTTTAATACATACAGCTCCAAATATATTTCATCAACTCTCCATTGCCTTGCATCTGTTATATAATTATATTTAGCTGCAGCAAACTGCACAGTGTTTATTTTTCTTGAATGAATAGCAGCACCTTACACATTACAACAAAACTATCCTCACTTTAATAGTACTTACATCTGACACTTGTTGCTCCAGGATTCCAGGGAAGATAAGGGTAAGAGTCACGGCACCAGCAACCAAGAAGACTGGGGTGAAGGTGCAACATGACACCAGGAATCCCAACCTACAGATAGTCCTGTTGCATCTAGATGGTTTACTGAGTTCATCCATAGCCATTAAGAGTGATAGCTGTCAACTTAACTGCAGATGCTTTTAGTTGTGCAGCGGAGACACACATTTATATAGGAACAAAAATGAATGATTTCAGTACACCAGGAACTCAGGAAATAAATTAAAATCATCCATGTATTTTTCATAAGGTTATATTTGGTACATACAATCAGCATCGTTCTAATTCTGAGGTTCAGTGACCACACCCATCAGTGGTTCGTGGCAAAAAAGAAGCTAGCATTGTCAAGGTAGAACTCTCCACCACTTGGAGAGTTCTCAAGGTCTGTTCTCAGCATCACAGGCTGCACTTTAATGAGGTGTTTCACCTAAGTCAACTGGCTAGTCATTGTGGGAGTGTTCTTGTGAATCACAGTTTTATGCATCTTAGTCAGTTTGAACGCAATTAATGTCTTCTTTTCCTAGTATGGCCGGCCTATTCCACTCTTTATCAGAGTGACAGCTTGCAGTTTGGGTATTAGATTCCCAGCTTTAGTAGCCAAGATTGGGGAAGCTCCTGGTAGCTAAGGAATTAATCTTGCCAGACAGACCCTTTACCTCTTTGAGGTTTATAGGTTAAAGACCCTTTACCCTCATGCGGTATATAGGGTAAAGGATCTGGCTAGAGGGTTAAAGAATTAAAAAAAAAAAGTTTTGGTTTGTGTTGGTGATTACGTGGGTGGTCACATGATATGAGTTTGTGACCAATCACATTGTTTGTAAACTAAGCACAAAAGACAAATAGTTGTTGATGTCACACACAGATATGGAAGGACCACACCATTTCCAGGCTAGTACCACTTTTATGAAAAACTATAATCAGTATCACTATTATGAAAAACCATAATCTCTATATGTAAAATGTTGGAAGTAACTTGGAATAAGAATTTGGCAATCTACAAGCTGCACATTTAACTTTTTTGAAGTTTTCTTTTAAAAGTTGTAAATTGCATGCAAGGCATAATATCACTACTCCATTGAATGCAATTCCTTCATTCTACACATGCCCATATTTTTATATTTAAATTGCAACAGTACAGCTCTGAACGAATATACTAACTGCAGTTGGTCCACAAAAACAACTGTCCATGATGTTCTGTTGCTCTGGGAGGATAGAGGAAATTTAGTCAGTTCTCTTTTCAAAGCTTCACCAAGTCTTGGTTTGAGCAATAAGGAGAAGACTCAGTGGCTAGCTCCTCTCTGAGCTTGTGATTTTTTTTTTCACTACGTTGCATCTCTTTGAAATAGTGTTTCTCTAGTTCTGCTGTACTTGATGCTTCTCTTGCCACTCACCTTTGAGCGGCTTAACTTGCCTGTGTTTCATGATGGTAAGATTGATAATCTTCAAGTTGTCCTAGATATCTGCCCTCTTCTTGGCCTGCCTTTCCTTAGAGCTTAGCATAGTAACTCAGACTAATATGGTACAGTCATCTCTTTAAACTCATGGGAATTGTGCATGTGAAACATTATAGAAATGTTTATCATGGATCACATGACATATGTAACCAGGCAGTAAGGTGCTGTGTTATTACACGCATTGCTGTTCTATTTTCTTGTAAATTGGTTACCACAAGTCCAGTATCGTTTAAACTAAAGCTGCTTAAACTCTACCTTGTGTGATTTATTCATATAAACATAGCCTCAAATGGTGGATACATTTTGAAACATTTTGAAATTCTGATAATTTGGACACCATGTATACCTTTCCTTTGGTTGACCAAAATGTGTGGCTTTTGGTGAGTAACATTTTTCCTTAGTTTTTGAATGAAAAGGTTGCACTCCTCTGCTCTTGGATGTGGAATTAAAATTCCCATGTTCTTGAGAGGAAAATCCTGCACCACTTCCTCTCCCCGGAGCAATAGTTAACTATTGACTCAGCCACAAACATGTTCATTTTTGGTGAAGATTTCTACTCCCCACTATCAAAGCTTCATTGATGAGTTGAGTTATCAGATCTAATACTAAGAATCAGAGTACACAATTATATGATTAATAGTGTGTTCAAAGGCTAGATTAGGCCACTTGAGTGATCATTGTAAATGTAACCACAAAAATGTATGGATGGAATGGTGTGTGACTTGCACTGTCCAAGTTAAGAGGGTGATACTTCAGGTTTACAACACTTTAACCACACACGTTTTCCAGATGCAAGAATGATCTCAGTCTTCCTAGTAGTTGTGTTTGTGCAAGCTGAAGTGGTAAACAGGATCAGAAATGACCTTAAATGATTGCTAAAGAACACAGCAGGCACCTTAGAATCTCAAGGATGAGTTCATGACTTAGAGTAGATGGTTGGCCTGAAATGGGTGGGATCTGTAGAAGTGTGCGAGGAACTGATAGTTTCTGTTCCAGAAATTTACTGTATTAATCTGTCCTGCTGTTGAGCTACTGGAAATTCGTGGACATTGAGAGATGCCATGTGTCATTTTTACATCTGAACATTCTGTATATGCTTCTGTCATTCCTTTAACTTTAGATTCCTAAATCAGTGTAACACCTCTGGGCTAAACATGGCTGTTGATTGCGCTGGTCATGTGTGCTGAGCGGAGAGGCATTGGGTGTTGTAGATGCCCATCAATATGTACCTCACGCCTGCAAGGTGTCATCTTCTAGTCGCACATGTGCCACAATTTATTCTGATTAAGTAATGCTTCACTGTTCACTTATTATATTGAATGATTGGCCAGGACAACTGTAATTAACTTCATTGTTTCTTATAAAATTTCACAATTTATATATTTTTTATTTTATCTGAATCAATCAAATGAGTATGGTGTCATGCCATCTCCAGCCAGTGTATGTGTCTGGGTCATCCTCTCCACTTCCCTGGGCAAGCATCGAGTGTTTTATGGATTGCTGGGAGTTGAAATAATATCCCCATGAGAAGGGGAAGGGTGTGAAGAAGAGAGTCAACCAATTGAAAGCAATGAAACAAGTTTATTAACAAGTTCTTCAACAAAACAAGATTCACCTCTGTTTTTAAGATCATCTATGTTACTGTGATTTTATGATTTCGTTACAAGCCACATAGGAAAAGCTCCTTTTTTTTTCACATTGTGTGTGTGCACATTTCTGTCTGTCTGTCCATTTCTAATTTCAGTTATTTGAGTGGTTCACTTAACCTACAAACCACACTGTGTAAAAACATGATCACTCCAAAGCCCTAAATGAGATCAGCAAAACTGTGAACCATATGAACCCTGTACAACAGCAAAAGTTTGAATGAACATTGGGACGTGTGAGATTCCATATTTGGATGGGTCTAGTTGTATGTTTCAAACAGTACAATCTCTTGCACCATCACTAGAAGACACGCTCTCCTTCTGTAGAATCATTGGTAGAGTAAAGCTGCTTTTCTAGAGAACTTTGTACTTGACATTCCAGGACTGTTGTAATTATTAGTAGTAGTGGTGGTAGAAGTAGTAGTAGTAGCAGTGTTAGGTCCTCCAGTGTGAGAGCTGGAGGAGGAAGGAGGAGTGACATCTAGCTGGAGGCATTTCCTGTGACAGTGAACCACCACTGTAGTACTCTAGCAGAGTATTACTGGAAGCTATCCCTATATAGCACCATTTCATTGCATACATAATGATGGTTATTTTAATTCTTCTTTGAATATGCAACATTATTGAATAATTGCAGGATATGTCTTATATTTGGAACTGTGCCATTAAAGTATCTCCAAAACGGAGTTATCTGTGGTGGACTGGTGTACTGTCTGCCTGAGTTGATTGGTGACTTGATTGCTCACTAATGTTCCTCCTTATAGTCTGCAGTTGTGATGTCATGGCAACTGAAATCCACACATCTGTGATGGTCACACAAACAACAATGTTGTTGCCCTCTGACGATGTGTTGACAGTTGTGATCAGCACTGTACTTGTGCTGCAGATGAGGGCCCAGGGCTCCTACGAGGCTTCAGTTCAGCCTCATCTAGAACTGTCCAATAGATATCCACAGGACCTTGGCCAGTAGGTGTGACCCACTGGAGCTTTAATAGTGGCCCCTCCCATCTTCTCCTCATCACGAGGTGAATCAACTCTGAATCAAGTGGAGGGAAGATAGTGGTTGGTATGTTACCTCTGTACAGTTTGCACAGCTATTTATGCAGACCTTCAGAATTGACGTTTTTCTTTACTTCTTTTTCTGGGCATATCCCCAAGTGCTGTTTACTTGACAGGATCTGTCTCTCTCTTTGATCAATCTATCTGAATGATCAATTGGGGCTCTTAAATTCTGGCATCCATCCTCTTTGGTAATTGTCTCATGCCTGCTACAGGCCCTTAGCCAGGATTTTTGAAACGGGTTTCTTTTTTTTTTGGGAGAGGGGGGGGGGGGGAGGGGGGATAGTAACCTATTTCTCATTAATTATTCATGAGATATATAATATGTACCAACCCTTTGTTGTCACTCACCCCCTACCCTTAATCTTATTGCCAAATGAAAGCTTTATTCAAATGCTTTCCAATGTATGCTTCATGGCATGTTCAAGTATCCCACATTCTCAAGTATTACTGTGAGTACCATAAAAATTTCACCAAATATGGTTAAAAATATGGCCATGCATAATGGCAAAACAGTCCTACATAATGTAATAAATTTATATGCATATATATGTATATATGTGTACATATATATATATACACACATATATACACATATATACATATATATGTATATATATGTGTGCGTGTATATATACACATATATACACACAAACACATATATGTATTGCATATAGTGTCCCAAGTTGAATCCCAGCTGGCAACCTTCATTAGAGGTGGATCGTAGATTGAGGCAGACTACAGTGGACACAGACCTCCTTCAATATTTACTGGAAGAGTTCTGTCGCAGTGCAAAGGCAACTCAGCATTAAACTGGACCTTTTGAATAATCAGAGTGATGATGTTTTTATTAATTAGAAAGATAAATATGTGAACAAATCATGTGCTGCAATATATCTACATGTAATATCCATACTATAAAGTCTGTCTGTCTGTCTGTCTGTCTGTCTGTCTGTCTGTCTGTCTGTCTGTCTGTCTGTCTGTCTGTCTGTCTGTCTGTCTGTCTGTCTGTCTGTCTGTCTGTCTGTCTGTCTGTCTGTCTGTCTGTCTGTCTGTCTGTCTGTCTGTCTGTCTGTCTGTCTGTCTGTCTGTCCTCGAGTTCATGCTTGAATAATTAAAGTTAGACCACAAACCCATATATATTTACGATCAGTGTCACCAGGGAATGTTTTAAGCATGTCTATGTGGCCACACCCTTTTTCCATACTTTTTTTTTTTAAAGGTACTTTTCTGGGGGGGGGGGGGGGGGGAAATTGAGCTACAGGCCTAAAACTTTGGCATACAGACACAACTTGACTCTGTGAATAACAAGAGGTGGGTCCCATCTGGCCACACCTCTTCCTCTTAGTGTGTAAGGCTAAAATTGTTAAAAATGGTAGTCAAATAAATTGTTTGACCTAATCACATGTTCACTTCTGTTTCAAAAAGTCTACAAAATGTTTTCAAAGTAGACACTCTGTGACTATATGGGTTGAATAACCACCCGTAGGGTGGGTTTTTCGCTAGTATTCATAAAATATCAACTTATATGTAGAGTTATAAAAATTCTGTTTCTTTAGTTTCAATACGATATGTACTACCAGTTAATTAAAAGGATCTTTACCCCAGTAAACATGTTGAATATACCAGGTGTTGCCGGGCTTATGTTCTTTGTAATGAAGATAGCTTTTTATCTTATGAATAGTGGATGATCAATCAATTAGCAATCCAATCAACTCACAGGACATATTGGATGTTCCTCATACCCCTGTCCTCAAACATTTTCGACATCCAGACCTAATTGGTACCAGCCATCGAGGACGGAAGTAGCTATCACCGAGCCAGTAACTTTAGTTATTTTGGCATATTGCACGAAGTCCACTCTGATGTTATGGTGTACAAATCGCACACTTAAATTAATTACTTCTTTATTAAAAGAAGTTATTTCATCCACCATTATCATAAAAGGATTTGTAATTCTTATTTTATCAACTAAATATTTTTAATTATGTTCTTACCTGAATTAATTATTTCATTTTGTAGGTGGGGTGATGCATATGTGGTATTCTTTAGCTTTGGTCTGGAGGAGGAAGGAGGAGTGACATCAAGCTGGAGGCATTTCCTGTGACAGTGAACCACCACTGTAGTACTCTAGCAGAGTATTACTGGAAGCTATCCCTATATAGCACCATTTCATTGCATACATAACTACCACCACTACTACTAATAAATTACAACAGTCCTGGAATGTCAAGTACAAAGTTCTCTAGAAAAGCAGCTTTACTCTACCAATGATTCTACAGAAGGAGAGCGTGTCTTCTAGTGATGGTGCAAGAGATTGTACTGTTTGAAACATACAACTAGACCCATCCAAATATGGAATCTCACACGTCCCAATGTTCATTCAAACTTTTGCTGTTGTACAGGGTTCATATGGTTCACAGTTTTGCTGATCTCATTTAGGGCTTTGGAGTGATCATGTTTTTACACAGTGTGGTTTGTAGGTTAAGTGAACCACTCAAATAACTGAAATTAGAAATGGACAGACAGACAGAAATGTGCACACACACAATGTGAAAAAAAAGGAGCTTTTCCTATGTGGCTTGTAACGAAATCATAAAATCACAGTAACATAGATGATCTTAAAAACAGAGGTGAATCTTGTTTTGTTGAAGAACTTGTTAATAAACTTGTTTCATTGCTTTCAATTGGTTGACTCTCTTCTTCACACCCTTCCCCTTCTCATGGGGATATTATTTCAACTCCCAGCAATCCATAAAACACTCGATGCTTGCCCAGGGAAGTGGAGAGGATGACCCAGACACATACACTGGCTGGAGATGGCATGACACCATACTCATTTGATTGATTCAGATAAAATAAAAAATATATAAATTGTGAAATTTTATAAGAAACAATGAAGTTAATTACAGTTGTCCTGGCCAATCATTCAATATAATAAGTGAACAGTGAAGCATTACTTAATCAGAATAAATTGTGGCACATGTGCGACTAGAAGATGACACCTTGCAGGCGTGAGGTACATATTGATGGGCATCTACAACACCCAATGCCTCTCCGCTCAGCACACATGACCAGCGCAATCAACAGCCATGTTTAGCCCAGAGGTGTTACACTGATTTAGGAATCTAAAGTTAAAGGAATGACAGAAGCATATACAGAATGTTCAGATGTAAAAATGACACATGGCATCTCTCAATGTCCATGAATTTCCAGTGGGAAGAGATGAATGCATTAAAAATAATTATGTCAACTATGAGATGACTACATTAATGACAGGTAGAAGTGACCAATAATTCTTATTCTGCATGAAGCACCTCCTCCCCCTTCTCTCCTCCCCTCCCCCACCCTTTATGTCCTTAAATATTGCGGACACTAAATGGTTTGCTTGCTATGTTTGCTAGGTTATAGTAAAACACATGTGGTGACAGAACAGGGTGGGGAAATAATTTCAATAAATTAAAAAAAAATTCTTTTCTAGCAAACTATTTTCATATTTTAAAGTTGGTTGGTTTCTTAGCAATATTGTATGTTATTAAACAACCTTAGTGGCATCAAGCAGAACACTTCTCACCATGCCAGACTCTACTAGCAGTAGTTACCACCCCAACAGACAGGCAGACTATTATGTAATATAGTCTATGACCTGTGTATATTCAGAGGCTTTCGTCTGAACCGTGTGTACTTTCCTAGGGTGGAGAAACCTCTCTCTACATCCTCATCATAACAAGAAATAGACAAAGTGTAAATATCAATAGTCATAGCTCAACAGTAGGACACATTAATAGAGTAAATTTCTGGAACAGAAACTATCAGTTCCTCGCACACTTCTACAGATCCCACCCATTTCAGGCCAACCATCTACTCTAAGTCATGAACTCATCCTTGAGATTCTAAGGTGCCTGCTGTGTTCTTTAGCAATCATTTAAGGTCATTTCTGATCCTGTTTACCACTTCAGCCTGCACAAACACAACTACCAGGAGGACTGAGATCATTTTTGCATCCGGGAGACATGTGTGTGGTCAAAGTGTTGTTAACCTGAAGTATCATCCTCTTAACATGGACAGTACAGTCACACACCATTCCATCCATACATTTTTGTGGTTACATTTACAATGATCACTCAAGTGGCCTAATTTAGCCTTTGAACACACTATTAATCATATAATTGTGTACTCTGATTCTTACTATTAGATCCGATAACTCAACTCATCAATGAAGCTTTGATAGTGGGGAGTAGAAATCTTCACCAAAAATGAACATGTTTGTGGCAGAATCAATAGTGACTATTGTTCCGGGGAGAGGAAGTGGTGCAGGATTTTCCTCTCAATGAATATGGGAATTTTAATTCCACATCCAAGAGCAGAGGAATACAACCTTTTCATTCAAAAACTAAGGAAAAATGTTACTCACCAAAAGCCACACATTTTGGTCAACAAAAGGAAAGGTATACATGGTGTCCAAGTTATCAGGCCATGTTTCAAAATGTATCCACCATTTGAGGCTATGTTTATATGAATAAATCACACAAGGTAGAGTTTAAGCAGCTTTAGTTTAAACGATACTGGACTTGTGGTAACCAATTTACAAGAAAATAAAACAGCAATTCATGTAATATTACAGCACCCTAGTGCCTGGTTTCATCTGTCATGTGATCCATGGTGAAATCATTCCTACAATGTTTCACCTGCACAATTCCTGTGTGTTTAAAGAGATGACTGTACCATATTAGTCTGAGTTACTATGCTAAGCTCTAAGGAAAGGCAGGCCAAGAAGAGGGCAGACATCTAGGACAACTTGAAGATTATCAATCTTACCATTATGAAAGACAGGAAAGTTAAGCCGTTCAAAGGTGAGTGGCAAGAGAAGCATCAAATACAGCAGAAGTAGAGAAGCACTATTTTAAAGAGATGAATATAGTGCAAAAAAAAAAAAATCACAAGCTCAGAGAGGAGCTAGTCACTGAGTCTTCTCTTTATTGCTCAAACCAAGACTTGGTGAAGCTTTGAAAAGAGAAGACTAAATTTTCTATCCTCCCAGAGCAACAGAACATCATGGACAGTTGCTTTTTTTTTGTGGACCAACTGCAATTAGCGTATTTGTTCAGAGCTGTACTGTTGCAATTTAAATATTAAAAAATGGGCATGCGTAGAATGAAGGAATTGCATTCAATGGAGTAATGATATAATGCCTTACATGCAATTTACAACTTTTAAAAGAAAATTTCAAAAAAGTTAAATATGCAGCCTGTAGATTGCCAAATTCTTATTCCAAGTTACTTCCAACATTTTACATATAGAGATTATGATTTTCCATAATAGTGGTACTGATTATAGCTTTTCTTAAAAGTGGTACTAGCTTGGAAATGGTGTGGTCCTTCAATATCTGTGTGGGACATCAAAATTTTTTTGTCCTTTTTGCTTAGTTTACAAACAATGTGATTGGTCACAAACCCATATCATGTGACCACCCACGTGGTCACCAACACAAACAACCAAAACTTATTTTTTTTAATTCTTTAACCCTCTAGCCAGACCCTTTACCCTATATACCGCATGAGGGTAAAGGGTCTTTAACCTATAAACCTCAAAGAGGTAAAGGGTCTGTCTGGCAAGATTAATTCCTTAGCTACCAGGAGCATCCCCAATGTTGTCTAATAAAGCTGGGAATCTAATACCCAAATTACACGCTGTCACTCTGATAAAGAGAGGAATAGGCCGGCCATACCGGGAAAGGAAGACATTAATTGCGCTCAAACTGACTAAGATGCATAAAACTGTGATTCACAAGAACACTCCCACAATGACTAGCCAGTTGACTTCGGTGAAACACCTCATTAAAGTGCAGCCTGTGATGCTGAGAACAGACCTTGAGAACTCTCCAAGTGGTGGAGAGTTCTACCTTGACAATGCTAGCTTCTTTTTTGCCACGAACCACTGATGGGTGTGGTCACTGAACCTTAGAATTAGGTCTATGTTGATAGTGTGTACCAAACATAACCTTATGAAAAATACGTTTATTATGTTAATTAATTTCCGGAGTTTCAGGTGTACTGAAATCATTCATTTTGTTCCTATATAAATGTGTGTCTCCGCTGCACAACTGAAGGCTCTGCACTTAGTGATAACTAAAAGCATCTGCGTTAAGTTGACAACTATCAATCTTAATGGCTATGGGTGAACCCAGTAAATCATCTAGATGCAACAGGACTATCTGTAGGTTGGGATTCCTGGTGTCATGTTGCACCTTCACCCCAGTCTTCTTGGTTGCTGGTGCCGTGACTCTTACCCTTATCTTCCCTGGAATCCTGGAGCAACAAGTGTCAGATGTAAGTACAATTATAGTCAGGATAGTTTTGTTGTAATGTGTAAGGTGCTGCTATTCATTCAAGAAAAATAAACACTGTGCAGTTTGCTGCAGCTAAATATAATTATATAACAGATGCAAGGCAATGGAGAGTTGATGAAATATATTTGGAGCTGTATGTATTAAAAGTTCCCCAACATGTCCACCAATAGGCTGTTGTTCTGCAAATGGGAAGTCCTACTCTGGAGCAGCTGCAGAATCCTTCTGTGCCAATCTTTAAGGACTTTTACTTTTTCAACCTGACAAATCCTGGGGAGTTTGAGGCAGGAGCTAAACCAGTGCTGGTGGAGGTGGGACCATACAGTTACAGGTGAGTTGCTTGACATATCAATATACATACAGTATATATAATATACACCTAGTAAATATCTATATATACTAGGTATATATATATATGCATAATTAGCGTCATAATGTTTCACATAGTATTAAGAAAATAACCCCCCCACAAGTAGGACAGTCTCCCAGAAGATAGCAGGAGATAACTTCCCGACAATGCACACACCTCTCTCACGATGCTCTTGCCATTAATAAAGGAATAGAAACAAGGAACCATTTCAAATGCAAATAATAGAATTTATGCAAATAAGGACTAAGAGAATCCCCAAATGTGGTCTGGAATAATGAAAAATAACTATATATAGATCTCCTTTATTAAAATTTTTAAAAAAATTTATTTAGTTACACAAAACTATTTCTGGCCAAGTACATATTTCCTTTAATTTTCTGCTATATACCATCCACTAAGGCTTGGATGTATCATGACAAAAAGATATCCATCCTCCTTGCCACCATCTCCCCAATTATTTGCTATACATTAATGTGTAATTTTTTTGTTTTAAAAAACAAATTTTTTTTTTCATTCATATTGCATACTTTCATATCGATTTTGGTAAAAATGTGATTAATGAATTTTAAAAATTCACCATTAGAGTTACATAATTTCTTCAGCTAAAATAAAATAAAATTTGATCAATTTTCCAGTTAGACTAGCTAAACTAGACAGCAGCAATAAGAAGAGTCCTCTTATATGTCTTCAAACAGCCTATGATGTAATGTTCTTCTATGTTTCAGCGAGACTCGTGTCAAAACTGTATTGAACACATCTGATGATGGTGACTTACTGACTTACAGTCAGAGACGATACTTCAAGTTCAGCCAGGAAACCACAGGACCAGGACTGAGGGAGACAGACAATATATGCACCATTAATGCCGCACTTGTGGTGAGTATATATGTTTTGTTTGTTTTTATTTTTTACATTATTCAAAATTACAATTATTTGAATGTGCTTCCCATTAGGTCAGACATGACATAAATTTGTATAGAATTTTTTTGAAATATGCATCAAAACAATGACAAGGTCTTTAATTAGTTGAGCCACACTGACAATATCGAAGTACAAATATTATAAATGCTTTTCACTGACAGATTTTCATGTTACAATACTTTGACCAGAGGTCAGTCTCCTTTCAATAGGATGCTTCCCTCCTATGGGATAGCAATGCTACATAGAACAAGATATTCATTGTTCAATCAATTTATCGCAGATACATATATTTTCCTACTGACACTAATAATCTACATGGTTAAAAATTTTTAATTTAACAAATGACAATACTACTTGGTCACTAATCCAATATCTGGCCAATGATATGTTGCCAGTCAGGGATATGGCCTGCTCTAATAGAGCAGCAGTACATACAATGCTTTCAAGTGTTTCAATGTCTGTTATAAGAATTGTAAACTGCATACTGCATGTGGGCAGCATACATTCATATGATTTACTCAAGATTGGATGTTTAACTAGCTGGTTACTATTTTACAATACCAATATTTTGTTCTTACAAATAAGTGGTTAAAAACTTTAATCCTTTTACTGTATAGAAACCTTGTGTCTACAACTAAGTCATATTTGCACTGTCTTAGCTAGTACTGCACTAGTTCTTTCCCCAACCAGCGCTGCACGCACACACCCAGTGTATACTCAATAATCAATACTTGATAATAAATCAATCAACAAAAGCAAATACAATACTGGACCTGGTGATAATGAAATAAAACCATGGCATTTTAAAGTGTACACTCAGTAATTATGACATGACAGGAAATGATATAGAACCACAAGTATGTTAACAATAACAATAACTAATTCTATACTATAATGAATTAGGTAAATACATCACAATAATGTATAGAATCCCAAGAGTCATAAATCTTACCATAACTTGTCGTCATTTAAGTGTTCTAAATAATGATTTTGCCAAACATAAAAAAAAAAATGTTTTGATAAATAATATGGTAATTATTTCCCATAGGTCCTTGTGCCCACAATAGCTTAGCATATTCCTATTGACTAAAATTTGATACTTTACTTCATCATTGTATCTCAACAATTTGCAGGCCGCAGTAAATCAGGTTGAAGAGGCAAAGAAACATTTTCTTGTGAATATTTTGGGAGACACATTTCTCCAGGCAATATTCCACCTGACTGGTGCCAGACTCTACATGTGTCAGCCATCTTCTGCAATTATATGGCAATACACAGATCCTCTTGTTCAGGAGCTACACAAAAATTTCATATTAAGAATAGCTGGACTGAACTACCCCAGTAATTATGTCAACCTGCAAATGAATGATTCCATTGTTGACACTTATCCGAGTACCATTCACACTGGAGTGAAGAACATCAGCCAGATTGGTATGTTTGAGCAGTGGAAAGGTAGTGTGGGGTCTCTCAACATATGGCCTAATGGAAATGGGGCTAATGCTATCAATGGCACAGAGGGGTTATTATTTTCCCCCTTCCTGAGTGAAGATGACATTTTGGAAGTCTTCTCTGACGATGCCCTTCGCACCATAAAGCTTGTTTATGCAGACACTCTGGAGCTGAATGGGATAAGGGTATTTCAGTACAGGATCAAGAACTCAACATTTGAAAGTGCATTTATGAATCCAGAAAATGCTCGCTGGGGTTCCTGGAATCCGGAAGGTCTGTTTTACCTTGGACCAATACAAGATCCTACTGTTCCAGTGTTTGGAAGCAAGCCCCACTTCCTGGATGCAGATCCAGTGCTGAGAGAGAAGGTGGTAGGAATGGTGCCCGACAGGTCCAAGCATGAGACAGCCCTGCACATTGATCCAATCACTGGAGCCAGTATTCAGTTTGCACTCAGACTTCAGATCAATGTGCAAGTGAACCAGTCTTCTGCTTATGGGTTAGTTCAGATACGTTATTGAAAAAAATGGAAGGAAAATTTTGTTGTTGTTTTATGGCGCTTTTATAGTAAACAATTTCCCCCACCCCCCTTACTACAGGCAGCTAAGAAACATCGATGGAACCTTGTACTTTCCAATGCTATATATTGAAGAGGTACATATTATTGGATTATCAGCATCTGATTATTGCTGTGTATTCCTTAATTATGTATAATTATGCAAACTTTTGTCTTTAAAAATCAAATTTCAGTATAATGTGTTGACGCCTGAATTTACGGACTTCCTGCTGGCCAGTGGCCTAGGGCAGGCTTACTTCTTCATGACTGCTGTGCCTACAGTCTTCATAATCACATGTGAGCCACCACAGTTGGATAGCATGCATTGCTATACAGTAGCTACAGCCTATTTGAGATAATGAAGTATGCAGAGTGAATAATTAGGAAGTGTCCCTGGCATGTGTTTGCAAACTAATACTAATGTAAATGATTTTGATTAATGCATGAAGTATAATTATAGAATAACACAAATTTTTTTTCTTTTCGTTTTTACTTACTTAAAATGTTTCCGACTGATGCAATATTATCAGCTTTAATTAAGTGTAGGTAAAAAAAATTCTAATTATTGTGACTTAAATAGTCATTTATTTATCACAAATATTTTACCCCTTTATTGAGTTTCTCACGGTCTTATTTTTTATTTATAAGTGCGTATGCATTTGGTTTAATACATTCGTACAACCAAGTGGATTTCAGACAGTCTGGATCATGAAGTATGTATAGAAACTTTGTACATATTCGACTAGTGGAAGTTGAGTGGAAGTAGGTATGATCATGATGTTATGGATATAACAGAAAATCTCGTCACTGTGCATCAAAACTGTTTCCATGTGTAGTGTGTATCCTTATTGTTGAAATGAAATATATAGTGTAATAGATTTTGTATTCAGCTGTTCAGAGGTGATGTAGTTATATTATTCATGCATGATCAATTTTAAGTAAATTTACCTATGGCAAAGTAGTTTAAGCTTTGTTTTAAAATGGGTGTGTCATTAATGACCTTCGAATTCCCCATGTTTCCTGCAGTGGTGATTGCTGGTGTGTGCTTCCTCATTGCTTTGGCTGTTTTCACCTTTTGTGTCCAAAAAATGCACCACTCCAGAACATATTTGGACTGGGCTTCAGGTACATATTGCATGTAATACTAACAGATTCTGCCTTTATAACCTTTAGATGCACCAGACTCCAACTTTACTATGTGCCTGTTGATTGTTGTAGTAGTTACTTTATTCAGTGTCATTATGTTATTTGGTGTATTCAATTGAATGACTAATTTGTGTATACTATCAATCAATTTACTAGTTGTCATATTGATAAACAATTACATTTGAAAGTTATTTTCCCATTAATTTTGAAATCATTATAATATCAGAAAATGAATGATTTAGGTACAGATTTGATATATCCTTGTAGTATACTGAAATTATATATTTTTTTATGATTATTGCCTAACTTCCATACTGCAGATCAAGTTAAGAAGTCTATCACTGCAGTCAAAGTTAAATCCACCACTGCAGGCAAAGTGGATTTGCCTCCCACCAGCTTCACTACTGCTGGGAAAGTTGAATTGCCAACCACAAGTTCCACTGCTCCTGCAGGGAAAGTTAAAAGGCCTCTTAGTATGCCTGCTACTCCCTCAGTGTATGCTCTTGCACGTGCAAACCTCAACAAAGTCGTATGATCAGCAGAGATGTGTCCAACAAACAGATTACAACATTCTATACTGTACATTTGAGACAATTGCTGGGTTTGTTGTTTTTTTCCCCTCCCTTTAATATATTTTTGTTTTTTGTTGTCATACTTGCACATTCATTCATTCATTCAATATTCATTCAATATTCATGATGTTCCCCCTTTTGTCTGAACTTGCTGTTAGTTAATATTATTTATACACATACACACACACACACACACACACACACACACACACACACACACACACACACACACACACACACACACACACACACACACACACACACACTTGAAATGTAATTATTTAAATTGAGTTAATGGCCCAATTTTTTAAATTGAGTCTTAAGGCCCATTAATGATAGGACATGTAGTGTAGGTAGGGTAGGTTGGGTAAAACGTTTGGGTCCATCTTCAGATCTAAACTTTCACTAAAGACACAGAACAAGTGCTCATTTTTGTGAAGAAGAAAAAATCATTGAAGAAATTTGAACCTCTTTCTATCTCTGTCAATCGTCAGCTAAGGGCTATAAATATATTGTGGCAAAATAAAATGTCTGGAAATTATTAAACATGTCAAATAAAAACAGTAGAACTTGTGGTTCAGTATTCATGAGATTCATGACATCTTCCAGTCCATGCTCATTGCTAAATTATTTTCTATTATGTCATAGATGGCATCATTTGTGATAATTGCTCCAAGAAGTGAATAAACAAAATGATAAATTTGATAGCCAACCCAATTCCACTCTCCTACATCCAACTACAGTGTATTATTACTTGATGAATTTTAATGATAAATTCTCTTTATTTTTTTCCTTCATATTTTAACTGTTATTTTTGACATTAGTAATGCATTTATGTATGTACATATTTTGCAATATGTATAAATGTTCATGTCTGTCTAGCATGGCTGTATTGCCATGATAAAATAACTAGTGTTGCTCTCCAAGTATTATTTGAAAGTTTCTCCCACAGAAGCAGGAGACCTTGAATACCCAAATTTAATGTTGGAAACAAAACTAAGCACATATTTAATAATTAATAGATATACATATCTTTAAACGCTTTGCATTAGGTAGCTAAAATGGTATTTTGGGTCAGAGAGCCTCATTTCACAGAATATATTCTTAAATTCATATTGTTGTTGTACAGCATAGCTAAATAATTACCTTGAGGAAAAATAGGTCTCACCTACATCCTGCTTTTACTCTTTCTGCACTTGTTTTGTACAAGGTAGATATATAAAAGGACAATTAAATCCAATTTTTTTAAAGGCAAGAATTTTTTTCTTCTCAATGTTGTGAGGTCTGTGATTCAAAGTACCTGCTCAAGAAATATTATGAACAGGTAAGTGTAAGAAAACACTGGATGCATAAAATTCCTGCCCAAAATCACATTGTGAATGGGCCTTAATGCATCCACTAACAGACAAACCTGTAGTTGACCAAGAATTTGCCACAAACAGGAACGCAAACTAAAATTATATATCATAGAATATAGATATGCACTTTTGAGTCTTCATCTATAGCAAACCCAATCAATTATATATTTTTAAAGTTGTATATGATCACGATTACACAATATGAAATGTAATTGAATTATGATTCCAATTACTGGCTAGGTAATGCTATCGAAATATATTCTATAATTACTGTAATTCAGTTATAAATACTTCTTAAATTACTTTTGGAAATTTTTCTATTTAATTGCAATAATCATTTTCATTTACACCTTAGGCCACTATGAATTAATTGTTTGTTTCCTGTAATCTCAATCAGCCGGGAAGAGTTATTGAACAAACAAAGAAACATTGAGAAGTATAGTAATATTCAATTAGCAGTATCATGTCACATGTCAGATATGATGATGACATGCTTCTTATTATATGAAATTAAAATAATTATTTTGAATTTTAATTACACAGTTAACAATTAGATGACTTCTCCAGTTTCAATTGCATCCTGAGATTGAGATTGATTCCAATTGAGATTAATTCGTGCAATCCAAATGATGGCATCTGCAAAGGACTCCATGGTGATTCCTTTGCACTAGCATTTCCCAGAGCTACTGGATGACTTGCACACACGTTTAACTAACTCCTAAACATCTTTAGGTGCAGGTAGTTCCTAGCATTGAAAATATTGGGATTTCTTACCTCTTCCTCAAACCTTTAACCATTCCCTTCTACAGGAGGTAGTTAAGGCTGAGCTGTTGTGTATATTTGATGAATGGTACTCACAAAGCTCGCTCCCAGAATGTGAGGAAACAGTGTGGCTCAAGTAAATGGCAGCATCTCAGATTCTCCTGTTTTTAGTCCAAAGGAGGAAGAGGCCTCACTAAAGAGGGAAGAGGCCCCACTAAAAGAGGGAAGAGGCCCCACCAGAAGAGGTCACACTGTTAGAAGAAGTCTAACCCTAAGAGGCCCCACCGGGCTTAGGACATGTTTCGAGACCATCGGGATTGTATACTCCACAAATGAAAGTAAAAAATATTTAAATGAGTGAGAGTCAATTGTAGCACACATTACATTACAATATAACATACGTCTACTCTGCAGACGTTCTTCCTCCAGTCGGGCAATAGAGTTCCACTCTTTCCCTTCTGGTATAGAGAGGAGTTCACAAAAACATGTGCATCATGCACTTTACCTGGCCAGCCTATGTATACATCCATAATCAAACCATGGAAATCTACCATGGCCTGCATGATTATAGAGTAGTATCTCATACGATTGTAATAATCGGATGCACTCTCATCTGGACATAAAATTGGTATATGTGAGCCATCAATAGCCCCAGCAGCCTGTGGAAAACCCCAATATGTCTCAAAACCTTCCACTATTTCTTTCCACTTTTTATCCTTAGTAAACATATTGGGGAAGCAGGTGAGTGGCTATTGCATTGCAAGTTTCAATAACAATTTCAACCACAGTAGACTTCCCAATCCCAAACAGTTCTGATAATTTCCTATATTCTACATTTGTAGCCAGTCTCCAAATTGTCACTGCAACTTGAGCTTCTACCGAGATTGCTGCTCGCAGATTAGTGTCCTAGTGCATACAGTGACACAATGATAACAGTAGTAGATTTAATATTTTTACCTTACTTGTTTTGTATGAAAGGCCGTAGTTTATTAGAGAGGTATAAAAATGTATTTTTTTCATCCTAAAGTTCAACTTCCACCACAGGCCATCTTCACTCCTCAGTACACCATCCCACCACTGCCCTGAATGAGGAACATGCCACACACTAGGAGAAGCAATCCTTGTAGCACAAAGAGAGACTGCTACCATTCTGTAATATCCCAAGAGTATAAAATTAATTAAATGCCCATATTGTTAAGAAGTGGATTTAAAATACCAGCGGTAGGTAATAGATAAAAATGATTAACCTTAAAGTTGATTGCTTATGAACTCAGAAGCTCTCCTAGCCCTCAGGACAAACCTTCTCCTCCTTGCAGCTCTCTGTTTTTGTTTAAAAAGCAGGTACAACATCAGGCAATCTATCACAGTGTTCAAAATAGCAGATGGCTGAGCCATGATTGAAGAGACAAGACTTGATGCTGGTCACGGACACCGAGATATGTCCCCACCAGTCCCCTGCCAAGTGTCAAATTCAGGGTATCCCCCGCCCCTAAGAAACCGTGATAGTTCTGTAGTGCTGATGCAATTTTTTTTTTTTTGCTTTAAACGTTTTAGCTTTAAACGACTCAGGTAGCGAGCAAAACGTTTAGTTTTTGTGCAGTGCGGATGGGCCTTTAGTGGCCACAAATGAACATAGTGGCAGGATTTCTGGAGCACTCTCCACTCAGTAGCCCTGCCCCTGATCACAAATAAATATTAATAACCGAATCAAGCAAAGAAATAATTTATTTACATTTTTAGTATGTGTTTTTTTAATTTATTTATTTTTATTTTTTATTTTTTTAATTAATAATTAGCAAAAATATTCCTAAATAAATCGAAGGAACCATTTAAAAAAATGTTATTCTGGGGACCTTGCAGAAATGAACCGTAGTGGATTAGTTTTTGTTGCAATTTGTTTGAGCCGGCCCTCCAAATTGAGGTAGATCGCCTGGACAACTAGACACATGGACTGATTATGATGAAATTTGACAGGAATGTTAACTGTGGCACTGGGATGTGATAGAACATTTTTGGTTTGGATCCTGCTTGTGTTAGGGCCAGATTCATCACCATTTTGGACCATTTTGGACCATCTTGGTAGAGGGTTATCTGGCTAAAGCACTGAAATGGGGCAATGGGTGACTGATTTTCATGAAACTTGGCATGGGATGTGACAGGAAGAAAGTTGGTTTTGAATAAATATTGCTTGGAAAGATAAAATAGAATTGATAACCAAAAAAAGAGAAAAGAATACATATTCATGATGGACATAATGGTTGGCCAAACCTCAAATTAAATAAATCATGATGTGATAAAGTATTGATGTCATGTAATGTAATCACAACAATGATTGCGCTAGTGATTAGTTGATATAGCAGGAGGCATGAGACTATCATGGAAGAGGATGGATGTAAGAATATGGAGAGTCCCAAGTGACCAATCAGATAGATTGATCAGAGAGAGAGAGAGAGAGAGAGAGAGAGAGAGAGAGAGAGAGAGAGAGAGAGAGAGAGAGAGAGAGAGAGAGAGAGAGAGAGAGAGAGAGAGAGAGAGAGAGAGAGAGAGAGAGAGAGACAGAGAGAGAGAGAGATCCTGTCAAGTAAACAGCACCTGGGGATATTCCCAGAAAAAAGAAATAGAGAAAGGTGTCAGTTCTGAAGGTCTGCATAAAGAGCTGTGCAAACTGTATAGAGGTAAGATACCAACCACTATCTTCCCTCCACTTGGTTCAGAGTTGATTCACCTGTGCTGAGGATAAGCTACCAAATCATGATTTATTTCAGTTCTATTATTGTTTACTCAAAAGTGTGATAAAATTGTCTACACATTGTGGATATCTATTAGACAGTTTTAAAGGGGAAAAATTGTATCTATGGCTGAATAGTTGTGTAAAAATTTTATGGGATGGGAGACTGTTAGCACATTGGGACAGCGTGTGCTGAGTGTATTACTGTTATGACTCTGTTGGGTTTTTTTTTCATGCAGCATTTTAATGGTTTAATGGTAGGGGCCCATTGCCTTCAAGGATATAAGTTTCTATGATCATATGTTCACCTCAATGCCCAATTGAAGCAAACTCTAATTATAATATATGCTTTTTTTTCTTCTAGGAACATTTGGAATGGTGGGTGCGATATCCACAAGTTTTGGACGGCCCCACCTATATCTAAGTACTCCATTTCAATTCCAATCTCATTATGACATAAACATTTATTATGTTAACTGATTCAAACCTCATTTTTACAATTCCTTTGGTATTTTCGTTATAAGGACAACGCGGGATAAAGTAGGATAACCGGTAAAAAATCAAGTGTCTGTATACGCATTATCTGACGTTACTGTTACTGGTGCTGTTGTTTGGGCCCAACTTCCCTCATAAAGCTACCAAATCACGATTTATTTCAGTTTTATTATTGTTAACTCAAAAGTGCGATAAAATAGTGTACACATCGCCTTAGGAATAGGCATGCCACTCTACTAGAATAGTATATTCAGCTATATCTGTAAGTGTTAAAATGTGTGTGTGTTTAATATACGAATTCAAACTGAAACACATTTACCAAATCCAGTCCAGATTTCTACTATTCCAGTACAGTGTTTGGAAGCAAGCCCCACTTCCTGGATGCAGATCCAGTGCTGAGAGAGAAGGTGGTAGGAATGGTGTCTGACAGGTCCAGGCATGAGACAGCCCTGCACATTGATCCAATCACTGGAGCTGGTATCCAGTTTGCACTCAGACTCCAGTTTGCACTCAGACTCCAGTTTGCACTCAGACTTCAGATCAACGTGCAAGTGAACCAGTCTTCTGCTTATGGGTTAGTTTAGATACCCTATTGAAAAAATGGAAGGAAAATTTTTGTTGTTGTTTTATGGTGCTTTTATAGTTAACAATTCCCCCCCCCTTACTACAGGCAGCTAAGCAACATAGATGGAACCTTGTACTTTCCAATGCTATATATTGAAGAGGTACATATTATTTGATTATTAGCATCTGATTATTACCTTGTATTCCATAATTATTTATAATTATGCAAACTCTTCTCTTTAAAAATCATAATTTAGTATAATGTTTTGATACCTGAATTTACGGACTTCCTGCTGGCCAGTGGCTTAGGGCAGGCTACTTCTTCATGACTGCTGTGCCTACAGTCTTCATAATCACATGTGAGCCACCACAGTTGGATAGCATGCATTGCTACACAGTAGCTACAGCCTATTTGGGATAATGAAATATGCAGAGTGATGAGTTGGGAAGCGTCCTTGGCAGTATTTGCAAACTAATACTAATGTAAATGTTTTGATTAATGTATAATTTTTGATTCATTGTTATATATTTTCAATGAAGAATAATTTTAGAATAACGCATTTTTTTCTTTCCATTTTTACTGCTTACAATTTTTCTGACTGCTCCAATATTACCAGCTTTAATTAAGTGTAGGTAAAAAAAGTTCTCATTATTGAGAATTAAGTAGTCATTTATTTATCACAAATATTTTACCCCTTTTCTAAGTTTCTCACAGTCATATTTTTATTCATAAGTGTATATGTATTTGGTTTAATACATTCATACAACCAAGTGGATTTCAGACAGTCTGGATCATGAAGTATGTATAGAAACTTTGTACATGTTCGACTAATAGAAATTGACTGAAGATAGGTATGATCATGATATTATGGATATAACAGAAAATCTCGTCACTGTGCAGCACAACTGTTTCCATGTGCAGTGTGTATCCTTATTGTTGAAATGAAATATATAGTGTAATAGACTTTGTATTCAGCTGTTCAGAGGTGATGTAGTTATATTTGTAACAACTGAAGTTCTTTGTGGATACTATCTATTGTGGTCTAAATTGTAGTATGAACTCTATAGATGTCACATGATATTACCTCACAGGATGGATGAAGAGACTAGTATATATATTGACCCTGACACCATTGTATTGTTCTGTTGTGTTGGAATTATAAAAGAATAAGATTTGTTGAACTGCTAAGAGTGTTTCATTGGTAGCAGAGAATGGTTCTAAGTAAGAGACCTACAGTATGGCAGCAGATAGACATGCCAGTGTTCCCAAACCACTTGCAACTGGAGATGATTGTGAATGGTTTACAAGATTTGAAATCTGTAGCAAAGTAAATGAATGGGATAATGCAAAGATGGCCCTGAAGCTTCCAACACTATTGGAAGGAGAGGCACTAGCAATATGGCTAGACATAGCAGAGGGGGAACAGGCTGACTATAAGGTGGTCAAGGAAAAACTAGTGGAAAAGATGAAGCCCATGGGATTTGTAGCACTTGAGGAATTCCATAAGAGGAAGATGCAACCTGGTGAGGCTGTGACCATGTTCTCTTACAACTTGAAGAAGCTACTGAACCAGGCAATGACTAATCTTGATCCAGCAGCAAGGGAACAACTGCTCCTGCATCAATTTCTGGCAGGCTTACCACCATCTGTTAGCAGGCAGATTCGAGCGACTGGTGAGGTGAGGGAGCTTGAGCAAACAGTAGAGCGTGCCCGCTTGCTAATGGCAATCAGTGAACAGGAGCACACAGCTGCAATACCTGAGGATCCTAGCGAACTCCAGCAATTGCGTAAGCAAGTTCAAAACCTTACCGAGCATGTGGCTGCACTAACCACACAGAGGCACATTGAACGTAAGCAACAACCCTATAGATGTTGCTTCAAATGCAACCAGCCCGGACACTTGCAAAGATATTGCACTTATCGTGGAAGGTCACACCCATCAGATGGACGTCTGGTATGCTTTAATTGCAATCGGCCAGGACACTTTGCTAGGAACTGCCATCAGGGAAACGACGGAGGGGCGCCTGTATGGGGCTACCGGCGTCCCAACACCAAGTGAGCCCTTCAGATGCTAGCATCATCACTGTTGCTACAGTAAAGACTAAAGCAGCAGTTATCTTTGGGGCTATCTGTGGCACTCAAGTAGAAATGATGCTTGACTCTGGCTAATCTGTGTCATTACTACAACAAGGAGCAGTCCCCTATGATCCTGGCTATGTCAAGACCTTACCGGAAGTTAGAAAACGAATTGTTACTGCAGCAGGAGAACACCTACCAATTGCTGGACACATAAGGGCTCCAATACAACTAGGTACGTTGCAACTGATGCATGACTTCATTGTTGTGAAAAATTTGGTTGCACCTGTGATATTAGGGGTTGACTTCTTGTGCACGAATGGTCTCATCCTGGACTTTACTACTACACCAGTCACAGTTCATCACAGCAATAAACATCTATCACAAGGTATCCCCAAATCATCAGGTACTCAAGAACAGTTGTTTTCAATGTATGAAGCTGCCAACAAAAAAAGAGCAAGGATATGTGCAGTCAAGGCACTGGAGGACCCGGGCACAGACATGATCGAGGAATGTGCTGTCTCAAGATTTCAGGACAGTGAATGCTATGACTATCCTGAGTGTGCAACCTCTCAACTCAACTCTGTCCTTCATGACTACCGAGAATTGTTTCGAAATACACCAGGTGTGACCCAAGCAGCATATCACCACATACCAACCACGGGAAATCCTGTTAAAGTACCACCAAGACGAATTCCAGCACACTACCACCAAGAAGTCAACCAATTGATCCAGGAAATGCTACACCAAGGTATCATAAAAGAGAGCAGTAGTCCTTGGATGGCACCAGCTGTGATAGTAAGAAAAAAGTCTGGTGACATCAGGTTGTGTATAGACTACAGGGAATTGAACAAGCAGACAACCAAGGATGCCTACCCTCTTCCACTTCCTGATGAAGTGCAAGACCATCTTGCAGGATCTACCATTTTTTCCACATTGGACTTGCAGAGCGGGTATTGGCAAATGCCAGTGTGTGAGCAGGATCAGGAAAAGACGGCATTTTGCCCAGGACCAGGTATGGGTCTCTTTCAATTCTGCAGGATGCCTTTTGGACTGACAGGTGCACCAGGCTTGTTTCAGCATCTAATGGACAAGATCCTCCGAGGCCTACCCTATGTCACCATCTATTTGGACGATATTCTCATACATTCAGGAAATGAACAACAACACAAGCAGCACCTGAGAACTGTCTTTGACCATCTGAGACAAGCGGGTCTGACACTCAAGGGTAAGAAGTGTCGTATAGGAATGTCAAAAGTTTGTTACCTGGGACATATTTTCTCTGCATCAGGGATGGCACCAGATCACACTAAGATCAAATCAGTTTGTGATTGGCCAGTACCAACCACTGTTCAGTCTGTACGTCAATTCCTTGGTCTAGCCTCCTATTACCGTCGCTACATCCACAAGTTTGCTGATATTGCAGGGCCACTACACCAGCTGACCCAGAAAGGAATCATGTTTGAGTGGACATCAGCATGCAACAGGGCATTTTGCACACTCAAAGAACGGCTTACTCAAGCACCTATCCTCGTATATCCTCAATTCCACCACAATGCAAGCAAGTTTACCTTATAGACTGATGCTAGTGCATCAGGATTGGGAGCTGTGTTAGAGCAAGTGGGCCATGTTGTTGCATATGCTAGTCGTACTCTGACCAAGTCAGAAAGAAACTACAGTGTGATCCAAAAGGAGTGCCTTGCAGCTGTCTATGCTATGAAACAATTTTGCCACTACCTTTTAGGACGGCCATTCACCCTTGTCACAGACCATGCTCCATTGCAATGGCTATCAGCCCAGAAGATGGAAGGTTTGCTTAGTCGGTGGGCACTAGCTATCCAAGAATATGACTTTGTCATTCAATATCGGAAAGGTACCCTCAATGGTAATGCTGACGCTCTGTCATGCTCTGGGACTGCAGCAGGTCAATGTGCTGCGACAATCACTATGTCACATACTTCAACAAAACACCTCAGACGTGCTCAATCGGTGGATCCGATCATGAAACGACTTGGCCATGCTCTTTCAATATCTAACAAACGACCCAGCCTTTCAAAACCTTCATGGCGTAAACCTCCACTCAGGCGATACAGACAACTGTGGTCTCAACTGAAGATAGTTGATGGTGTTATCTGCAGAGAGTATGCACCTGGCCCAACTTCAGAGATTATTCAAGTTCCTTTGATACCAGATAGTGAACGTCCCACCATACTGCAGAGTAATCACAATTCTCCTACTGCTGGACACCAAGGGATAGACAAAATGCTGAATTATATCAGATAGGTTGCTTACTGGGTAAACATTGCAGAGGATGTGGACCAACACTGTCGGGAATGCACTCAGTGCCAACAAGCTAAACTCAGTCTTCCACAGCGAGGTTCAATCACAAACATACCTATAGGAAGACCATGGCAAATGATAGCAGTTGACATACTGGAGGTCCCAGTTTCATTACATATCAATCGTTATTTGCTTGTAGTGCAGGACTACTTCACAAAGTGGGCGGCAGCAATTCCCATGAAAGACCAGACAGCAGAACACAGCACCACTGAACTAGTCAATTTGTTTTCCTTATTTGGTATGCCAGAAATTGTGCACTCTGATCAAGGCCGTAACTTTGAAAGCACCATCTTGCGGCAAACACTACAGGCCTTTGATATTGATAAGACACGTACCACAGCATACCATCCTCAATGCGATGGGATGGTTGAATGATTCAACCGATCACTACTGCAACTGCTTCGAACTTATGTGGACAAACAATGGGACTGGGAACGACACCTCCCACTAGTACTCTATGCGTATCGCTCTGCAGTACACAGCTCTACTGGCATCTCTCCATTCTATCTTATGTTCGGGAGACATCCTAAACTGCCTGCATCTTCTCCGAATTGTAATGCATTTGATGTGGGTTCCTACCAAGCTCAATTACAGGCAACGATGGCAGAGTTACAGGACATTGTGGACACTCATGTTACACAATCAGCAGAGCACCAAAAGGGATTGTATGACCGACATTCCAAAACAAGATTATTTCATGAAGGTGATCCTGTTTGGCTATCTATTCCTACCGCTGGGAAGCTAGATCCTAGGTGGGAGGGAAAGTGTGTTGTCAGGAGCATCAAAACTTCTATCACCTTGGAAATAACAGACGGAGATCGAACTCGAGTTGTACATGTCAATCGTTTACAACCTCGGATTCAACCTCAGACAGTTAATAAGAATCCAGATGTTCCAATCCCACCACCTGGAAATTGGAGTGCACCACAAGTTGAGCATATGTTTGTGCCCGAGAATACACCAGGAATTGAACATCGATATCCCCGACGTGAACGACACCCTCCAGCTCGCTATGGTTATGCTAGCAATTTAAGCTCGAGGTCGAGCTTAGAATGGGAAGAGCGTATGTAACAACTGAAGTTCTTTGTGGATACTATCTATTGTGGTCTAAATTGTAGTATGAACTCTATAGATGTCACATGATATTACCTCACAGGATGGATGAGGAGACTAGTATATATATTGACCCTGACACCATTGTATTGTTCTGTTGTGTTGGAATTATAAAAGAATAAGATTTGTTGAACTGCTAAGAGTGTTTCATATTATTCATGCATGATCAATTTTAAGTAAACTTACCTGTGGCAAAGTAGTTCAAACTTTTGTTTGAATAGGCTGTGTTATTTATTTCCTTCCCCATATTTCCTGCAGTGGTGATTGCTGGTGTGTGCTCCCTCATTGCTTTGGCTGGCTTCACCTTTTGTGTCAAATAATGCACCACTCCAGGACATATTTGGGGCTTCATGTACACATTGCATGTAATACTAACTGATATTGACTTTATAAGCTTTAGATGCACCAGACTACAACTTGACTGTGTGCCAGTTGATTGTTGTAGTAGTTACTTAATTCAGTGTCATTATGTTATTTGATGTATTCAATTTAATGAATAATTTGTGTATACATCAATCAACTTCATCTGAAAGTTGTTTTCCCATTAATTCCTGACATTAAATGTTAATATCAGAAAATGAATGATATAGGTACAGATTTGATATATCCTTGTAATATACTGAAATGATTGTAACAATCAGCACTTACTGAGTAAGACTAGTGCAATAGATACTCAAATGGTATACTCTTAAATCATTCAATGGGCAAAAGCATACACGTGGAAGTGACCAGCATCAGTGGTGACATGAACAAAATATATCAATAACAATTTTACACCACGGCATTGGTGTGGCCCTGTATGACAGTACTGCTAGATAAAGGTCTACTGAATGTTTCAGCAGTCTTTTGATTGTCTGTACCATCCTTTCCATTTGTCCATTATTTTGTGGAAACCTTGGACTGCTGGTAAGATGGTTGAACTGGTATGATTTGCAAACTTGGAAAATTCTTTGGAAGCATACTGTGGACCATTATCACTCCGAAGAATTTCCGGAATCCCGTGAAGGGCAAATATAGACTTCAGCACTGCAATAATAGCATTTGATGTTGTTGATGAGAGCTTGTAAACTTCTGGATATCGATGAGAGCTTGTAAACTTCTGGATATTGAGAAAAGTAGTTTACTGCTAGTAGATATTGATCTCCTTTGAGTTTAAACAAATTTGTTGCTACCATTTGCCATGGGTAGTCTGGCAGTGGTGTTGGTAAGAGAGGTTCTCTCCGCTGATGAGTTTCCTCTGCACATTCTCGACAGTTTTCGACAAACTGCTGAACTTGACTTGCAGCTCCTGGCCACCATACAGATGTCCTAGTCTCAATCTACACCTTTCCACCCCTTGATGGCCCTCATGGATTTTTAACATTGTTTCTCTTCTGAGGGAAGATGGAACTACAATGCGACTATTGTAGGGTAGTAGATCATCACTGAGTGTGAGTGATCCTCTCACTTTCCAGTAGGGCTTCAACGAACTCTCTATGGAGTATTGCCCCGGCCATTGAGTTTTACATACTCTCTAATCCTCAAGCATTCAGAATCTTCAATCTGAGCCAATCTATAAACCTGCGACCTCTGAGGTGTTGCTGGTATGGAAGGCACAGTGACATGGTCGACATAAGCCTCCACTTCTACTTGAAGTTCTTGATCTCCTTCCTCCAAGCTATTTACACCTTATTATCATTTCCCACTAATTTATGTACCTCACAATTAGTGTTTGCTATTGATTTCATTTCCCATGTATTCAACAAAAGTTTAAAAAAAAGAAGAAAAAAAGTTGTTTTTTCGTCTGAATATTTTAAAAATTATATTCTTTATTGTCTTACACAGTTTATTCATTCATTGAAATGATAAAGAACACAACCAAAGAAGTAATGAATATACAAAAATAAATACAGAAGCAATAAAAATTACTTAATGGTGAGAAATTTGTATGTGACAAACAGGCATGGTATGTCCCTGGAACAAAGTGCAAAAAGCATGGATATTGCCTTCCTTGGTCTTATTGACCAACTTCTTAAAGTTGGACACTTCATCACTCCACTTGAGGTGATTGACATGAACAACAGACCTTTACCTTCAGCCACTAGCCTTGAGCGAGGGAGAAGTTATTACAAGGTATAAGCTTACTTGGAGTTAGGACCCAGCTGAAACAAAGAAGAATCAATTCTGTGCTTCTTTTTATGTATTCCACTTGAAGAACTGCTAGAGTTCTGCGGTGGACTTTAGCTTTCTAAGGATATTTTTTGCGCTTGCATTCCATATGGTCAATTAACACTGTGGAATGTTGTGTACTTGATTATGGGACATACAGCTAACTTTGCCTAGGGATGGTTAACTTCTTCAGGAATAGTACCAAAAGAACGTTTGGAGCGTCATGAGTTTGTTGGCCCTTGAAATCTGGAAATCCGTTGAGTATTGGCCAAGTTATTAACGTTTCCCCATGGCCAGCGTAAACTGATCTTAATATCGTGTGACACAGGCTGCCTAAATTTGGTATTATTTTCGGGTGTGTTATTTTCGGGTGTGGTACGACTGTGCAGCATTGATTTTTAATTAGTGGTAGAAGAGAAATAGGAAAACTATCTACCATTAGAGCTCACCGTAGTTTCCAGATAATGGGTGAACCCAGTAAACCATCTAGATGCAACAGGACTGTCTGTAGGTTGGCATTCCTGGTGTCATGTTGCACCTTCACCCCAATCCTCTTGGTTGCTGGTGCTGTGACTCTTACCCTTATCTTCCCTGGGATCCTGAAGCAACAAGTGTCAAATGTGAGTATAATTATAGCCAGGACAGTTTCACTATTGGAGGAGTTGGTGAAATATATTTTGTGCTGATGTATTAAAAGTTTCCCCAACATTTTCATCAATAGGCTGTTATCCTGCAACCTGGAAGTCCTACTCTGGAGCAGCTGCAGAATCCTTCTGTACCAATCTTCAAAGACATTTACTTTTTTAACCTGACAAATCCCAGGGAATTTGAGGCAGGAGCTATACCAGTGCTGGTGGAGGTGGGACCATACAGTTACAGGTAAGTTACTTGATTTTATGGATTGAATGAGATGGCCTGTGTGCTCAAAGGAAACAACTGGGAATGTTGTAGTAATCATTGTGGAATGATATCTAGTGTAAAGATTAACCACACAAAAAAAACACTACAAATTGGAGAGTCCTTAACTATATTACAAGGAGTATACCTAAAAGCACAGAAACAGTCAGTTCATTACTATTTCTTTCTCTTCTCCCTCTCATATTTAGAGTTTAACCTCCGTACAAGGTGGCCAGAAGGTTAGATTTTCCCAGTAAATAACCGTAGAGGCTCTGCCAACAATTATCATACCTTAGTCAAGGTGTTCCTGCAATTTCAAACAAGAGAGTAGTATTACAAACAAATACAATGGGTTGAGCATCCCACAAATTGATCAGGAATGTAAAAATGATTAATATATATTAGCTTATCCCACTTGTGACCAAGTACATACTTCCTCTCATAGGCTATTATTTCTCTTCACTGTGACTTGATATATTTCTTAATAGAATAATAAACCTCCTCCTTGTCCCTCACCCCCATCCTTCTCCCTATTGCATGTTATTTATGATAGTGAGTATTTTAATACATTATACTACTCCAATTTATACCTTTATAGTGAAAAAAGGTGTTTCTAAGGGGAAAAAAAAACAAACTATTTCACTAGTTAAGCTATTTATTCAGCTAAAATTCTTACAGACTAGTTGAACTAAATGGCTGCAATAGATGTATTCACCTTATCTCTTCAAACAGCCTATGATGTAATGCTCTTCTATGTTGCAGTGAGACTCGTGTCAAAACTGTTTTGAACACATCTGATGATGGTGACTTACTGACTTACAGTCAGAGACGATACTTCAAGTTCAGCCAGGAAACCACAGGACCAGGACTGAGGGAGACAGACAATATATGCACCATTAACGCTGCTCTTATAGTGAGTATATATATTTTTACTTATATTTTCCATATTTTCATGGTACACAATATTTAAATAGATTTTGCTCAAGATCGAACTGGCATGAGATTCTACTGCACAGAACAAAATATACAATATATCAAAACTCTTCATTTTTGCTTTGCTTCAGTTCTATCAGGTTGTAGGTCCATTGTAGTTTAGATTTATGATTACCTTTATTGGAAATTGATGATCTCAATTAGCAATGTTTTCACATCTTTGCACATAACCACTGCTTGTAAAGGAAACTTACTAGTATATTGATGTGAGATGTTTCTAAATTTAGTCAGTGGTGAAGTTCACCTGATGTTCATATATAGTATATTGTGAGTATATATATTACCTTTTTTTCCTTCATAATCTCCAAGTACACAATATTTAAATACACTGGGCTTAAGATCAAACCAGCATGACATTCTTCTGCACAGAATAAAATAGATAATGCATCAAAACACTTTTGTTATTGCTTTTGCTTCAGTTCTATCAGGTTGTAGGTCCATTGTAGTTTAGATTTATGATTACCATTATCGGTCATTGATGATTTCTATTAGCAATGTATATACAACTTATCATATCACCATTGCTTGTTAAGGAAACTTATTGAAGTCTATTCATGTTCACTTTGCTGCTGCAAGGAGAGGTTTATAAACAGGGCGACCCAGCTAAAGTGACCGAAATGAAATTTTGGAGGGGATTAGATGTTTGAAGCTTTCCCTGCCAAACAGCCAATGAGCTAAACACTGGCAAGCCAGATTGCTGCATCTCCCTGTGTTTAAATTTTTTTTTTATAATTCCTTGAGGAGCATAGGTTAACACTTGCAGAAATAGTGCTTGTAGTAGTGTTCCTTTACAGGAACAATAAATTTCAGAAGCAACTGGGGTTTTGCAATGGCTCTTTTGCTGGCCTTTATTACCAGGGCTCATAATAGAGAGATACTTTAATCTGGTGGCTTATACTTGCAACATGATTAAATGTAAACCTCTTTTGTGATAAAATAATAATTATGTTATTAATTTAGCAATGGGTCAAGGAAATAGCTGCATTTCCTAGGATTTAAATATTATTCATGAAAATGAAATTGGAAAGGTGCTTGGGTGATGAATGGAAAAATATAGCTATATTGTGAAGAATGTGAGAGTTTTTGCTTCCTTTTTTTTTTTTTTTTTTGGAAAAGAAAGAAGGACAAAGGATAAAAGTAAGTGATGGATTGTCTGAGGCAACTGGTATATAACAAAGTGTCTCAGAAACATTCATACTGAATTCTTGGCTAATGAAAGAAAGTTTTTATCACTGATATAGTATTTGTGTTAGACCACTTCAAGGGATATAATAAATACTGACTCCTTCAGTAATAAAGCAATACGAAGGGTGGCACAGTTGTTATTGAGAAGATAAAGCTATGTGGGATATTTAAAGGTTTTAAGTTCTGTCTGGGGGAACTTCTTTATACTATGAGTTCTCCTACAAGTTATTCTGCAACGAAGCAGTAAATGATTCATGTATGAGCAACATGACATTATTGAATAATGTGGAGGATGTTTTACAGGCACATGGTGGACATTAAGAATGACTATTATGACAAAGACAGACTAGAAAATATGGTAGCTGAAATGATTATTGAACATAATGAAGAAGAGGTTGACAACAGACATTTAATTGACATGGTAATACAATCATAACAACTAAGTGAAGCTAAAAACAGAACCAAATACTAACTCTCAACACAACTTTGCTGAACATTTCCTGATGATCCACCCTTGATGCAGAAAGAAATAAAACCCTGCAGTTCTACATCATAATACTCCCAACCATTTCAATAAGTAATTTCATATCACATGCCCTCCAATCATCTCAGCAATCTTCAACACAATGAATATTAATATAACTGTTCTATATCACATACTATAAAATTAAATCCAGGCTAATTCATCGAAGAGATCCAAGTATGATATAGGAAGAAGCGCCACTGCAGTAGGATTTGGTTGGTATCTATATTTACTCTTTTCTAACATTTTAAATACCAATCAAATCCTACTGTACTGGTGCTTTTTCCTATGTTGTACTTAGATCTCTCCGATGAAGAAGTCAGGATTTAATTCTCTAGTTTGTAAGGGTAGTACAATCATTTTCTGACCACACAGGATGTAGTTGAAGTAACATCCCTTGCCAACCGCAGGAATCAGAAACTCAACAACAACTGAGGTTTGACTATTAGCTTCTTGTTAGTCCGATGTGCAACCAGGTTCACTTAATAAAAACAGAAACACATCAAAATCATTTAGCTAGATACAAATGTATGTCAAATAATTAATCCTGTTTGAGCTAGCACATAACATTGATGATGTTGAACTTCTGGATTAACATTGGGTTTATTGCATTAGAGAAATTATGGAACATGGAGGAGCATTGTGATATTGTGGTTACACTGTTTCTCGATTGAAATAGATGAGAAGGTTGGGAGTGCTGTGATGTGGAACTGCTGGAGTTCTTCGCTTTTTCATTGAACACTCTTGAGGATTGAGCATCAGGAATTGGTCTAAATAAATATGTGCAGGTGGGGAAGGGATGGGGGGGGGGGGGGGGGGGGGGGACAGCATACATCCACAAGTTTGGGTCAAGAATGGATTTTTAATTAATTGTTTACCATTTAGAAACACCAACATTTGTAGTTAGACTAAGTGGTTACAACTAAGCCTTACTGAATGGGACCCTGTGGTTAGTGGTTACAACTAATCCTTACTATATAGAAACCCAAAAGTTGAAAATATTACCACAACTTGTCCTCATCTTAATTGTTCTAAATAATATTATTCCTAATCTAAAACACTATTTTTTTGATAAATAATATAGTAACTATTTACCACTGGTCCTATTGCGGGACCACTCTTGTTTTCTCCCGTTGTCATCAGCCCACAATAGTTTAGCATGTTCCTATTGACTAAAATTTGATACTTTACTTCATCATTGTATCTCATCACTTTGCAGGCCGCAGTAAATCAGGTTGAAGAGGCAAAGAAACATTTTCTTGTGAATATTTTGGGAGACACATTTCTCCAGGCAATATTCCACCTGACTGGTGCCAGACTCTACATGTGTCAGCCATCTTCTGCAATTATATGGCAATACACAGATCCTCTTGTTCAGGAGCTACACAAAAATTTCATATTAAGAATAGCTGGACTGAACTACCCCAGTAATTATGTCAACCTGCAAATGAATGATTCCATTGTTGACACTTATCCGAGTATCATTCACACTGGAGTGAAGAACATCAGCCAGATTGGTATGTTTGAGCAGTGGAAAGGTAGTGTGGGGTCTCTCAACATATGGCCTAATGGAAATGGGGCTAATGCTATCAATGGCACAGAGGGGTTATTATTTTCCCCCTTCCTGAGTGAAGATGACATTTTGGAAGTCTTCTCTGACGATGCCCTTCGCACCATAAAGCTTGTTTATGCAGACACTCTGGAGCTGAATGGGATAAGGGTATTTCAGTACAGGATCAAGAACTCAACATTTGAAAGTGCATTTATGAATCCAGAAAATGCTCGCTGGGGTTCCTGGAATCCGGAAGGTCTGTTTTACCTTGGACCAATACAAGATCCTACTGTTCCAGTGTTTGGAAGCAAGCCCCACTTCCTGGATGCAGATCCAGTGCTGAGAGAGAAGGTGGTAGGAATGGTGCCCGACAGGTCCAAGCATGAGACAGCCCTGCACATTGATCCAATCACTGGAGCCAGTATTCAGTTTGCACTCAGACTTCAGATCAATGTGCAAGTGAACCAGTCTTCTGCTTATGGGTTAGTTCAGATACGTTATTGAAAAAAATGGAAGGAAAATTTTGTTGTTGTTTTATGGCGCTTTTATAGTAAACAATTTCCCCCACCCCCCTTACTACAGGCAGCTAAGAAACATCGATGGAACCTTGTACTTTCCAATGCTATATATTGAAGAGGTACATATTATTGGATTATCAGCATCTGATTATTGCTGTGTATTCCTTAATTATGTATAATTATGCAAACTTTTGTCTTTAAAAATCAAATTTCAGTATAATGTGTTGACGCCTGAATTTACGGACTTCCTGCTGGCCAGTGGCCTAGGGCAGGCTTACTTCTTCATGACTGCTGTGCCTACAGTCTTCATAATCGCATGTGAGCCACCACAGTTGGATAGCATGCATTGCTATATAGTAGCACATATTCATTTAATTTATTTCTACTATTTATTGGCTACATGTTCAAATGAAGAATAATTTTATAATCACAGATTTTCATACAATTTTATACATTTTTCTGAGATGTTCAATATTATCAGTTTTTTTTAAACCATTTTGAAAAAAAGAAGTTGTTTTAATTAATTTCTGTTATTTTATTATTGAAGACAAGTACTCTTTTATATATATGTATGTGTTGGTATTATAACAAGTCATTTATTAATAACTAGAGGAGACGTGCTGCCCTTTAGATGGCTGTCTTATCTCATAAATTCACACAATAGTCATGTTACATCACACAATTAGCATGTTATGTGACACGATTTTGTTAACTTATGTCACAGTCTAGTGTTTATGACAATTAATCACTGGTGGAACAGATTCCTCACCCAGTGAGAAAAGTTTCTCCATCAAGAAGAGGAATGATATGGAAGTAGCTATTCTCACCATGGGAATAGAAGAATGGATATTGGAGAGCATAAATACATCAGTGTGTGTCTGTGATTGCCATGAGGCCTGTCTGTCGGTGATGGTTCATTTCATCTGCCATGTTGCAGCTAAATAACAATTGTAGTTAGTTGTAGGGTATCATTAGCAAGTTATTGGGGTGTTAGTTGACCTGTATGGATGGGGCCCAATAGAGGACAAAGGTGCATGTTTTGTAGATGGAGCTCCTGTTGTGATCTGTCTGAAATTCTCAAGTCTCTGGCACGAAAGAGGCATACCTAGCTCTGCTGTGTGGTCTCAGCCTCTGTGCCTGCTGCTGACCTTTTGTAATCACCATGTAGGTGAGGAATTTGATATTATTCTGAGGGAATCAGGCAACATTACAATGTGATGCATAAAGACTACCTGATGTCTCTCCAGTTCTCCTTGTGGCCTGCATTGCTCTGTTCATCTGAGCATGAGCATGCCTCTGCTGAGGTGTTTGAAACTTTCTCCTTGCTGCTGCACTTGCCAGCAAGGCAGAATTGATATTGTTCTAAAGGCAGCTATATTGTAGTAATTTTACTGTAGTACACTTACGCTTGTTCCATGTGCTTCTGTGGCTTTTTAAAATTTTTTATTATCTTTTTATCCTTTTCCAAAGGAGACATTCACCATGGTCTTCGAGTGCTCTCATGAATGTTTACCCTGTGCTACTTAGCCTTAAGTGTTTTTCCTAATAGCTTTATTTTCTTAGCAATTTTTTCCTATATATTGCAGGGATTGTACATGATTTTTTTTTTTGGCAATTTTTTCCTGTATATCACAGAGATTATATATGATATAAAGAATCAAATATCTGCCAAATAACTTACCGAATATTAACTGAGAGTTACTGCAGCATCTAGCTATGGCATGGTTGATCAGATGCAAAATGGACCAATCCCAAGATGCTCTCCAACCTCAGTTCTCCTTGTTTCATCAAGACTTAGTCATCATGGAGGACCCTTTTGGTTTACCTTTGGTAGCACACAGAACAAATATTGACATTTGTCAGAGTCATTGGTGGAAGACCATCTATCAACCCCAGTGACTCTGACTGCCCTGCCTTAAAAGAGAGAGATGGCTGCAACATCCCTGGAAATAACTAATAATACTCAGGCAGGGTCTACAGTGAAAGATAAAAGTGTGAACACTGTTAATAGTTTACCCCCAAACAGATGTTATGGTTACAGACCGGAACTGATGATTATCAATGATCTTGGGATATATTATTATTAAGGCAAGCCAGAACATGTATATGTATATTTTAAGGACTCACTTGTTGAAGCTTCAGCTGGTCAAGCAGGGCCTCTGATAGCACAGGCTCCTGAAGAACAGGGATCCTGATATATTATCAGCTGGGAACTATAAAAGAACACTGTATAATTAGTTTATCAGTTCTTGCCTTCATATCTTAAAAGTGTATTATCTCATTGTGCATAACTGTTGTACAAGTATTGTGAAAGCCTCAATTGTCTGCTACCAGCAGTTCACTGGATCAGTTTATGATATTTACCTTTGCTAAGAACTCACTTTGGGAACCAGCCACTGATAAAAGGGTGGTGTGGTGTGGTAGCCTTGAACCAAAGTTGGGTGGTGAGATCTAACTTGTGTATCAGGGATCATGTTGCTGCTCTGGTTGCCTGAATAGCAGAGGACAGGAGCCAGGGATCGCTCACAAAATTCCTCTGTATTAGTATTTATACTTTACCCTTTTTCTAGATTCCTCACACTTGATTGTTACATTCAAGTGCATGTTTAATTGAGTTTAATATGCATACCACAAAGCGCTCTGGCAGGCTGGATCATGTGGGATATATAGAAACTTTTTTATAAGCTTAAAAATTGACAAGCAGACAAGTGAGATATTATGGAATAACAGAAAATCTGGAATGAATTTTTTTGCACAACTAAGGAATGTTGAGCACAACTATTTCCATCACCAGTGTGCATCCATAAGGTTGATACTATATGGTACAATTGACATTGCATTCAGCTTCTCAGAACCTGAGAGTAGGTAGTTATTGTTTTTTCTGCCTATGAAACAAAGGTGTTCAACTTTTGTTTGAAAAGGCTGTGTCATTTATGTCCTTCCCCATGTTTCCTGCAGTGGTGATTGCTGGTGTGTGCTTCCTCATTGCTCTGGCTGTCTTCACCTTTTGTGTCCAAAAATTGCACAACTCCAGGACATATTTGGACTGGGCTTCAGGTACATATTGCATGTGATATTGACAGATGCATACTTAATAAACCTTCTTATACACCAAATTCAACTTGATCATTCGGCCTTTGATTGTGAGTACTTAACTCATTCAGTGTCATCACTGTTTGGTGTATATAATGTATAAATCATTGCGATTTTTCAATATTTTTTTATCAATTTATTGGCTATCATATTGACTGGCTGTAATATAAAAAATTAATCAAGCAATTAAACTTAGAAGCAGTTTCCCATTAATTACTGGCATTATTAAATATGGTAATATCAGAAACGAATGATATAGGTACAAATGTTGATATAATCTTGTATCATACAGCAATGATAATTTGATAATTATGCCTTAACTTTCATACTGCAGATCAAGTTAAAAGGTGTAGCACCAAGTCCACCACTGCAGACAAAGTTAATGTACCTACCAACAGCTCCATTGCTTCAGGAAAAGTTGACTTGCCTAACACCAGCTTCATTACTGCAGGCAAAGTTAAAGAACTTACCACAAACTACACCATAGCAGACAAAGCTGAATCGTCTAACACCGGCTCCACTGCTGCAGGCAAAACTAAATTGCCGATTACATGCTCCACTGTTGCAGGCAAAGTTAAAAAATCTATTAACTTGCCTGCTACTCCCTCAGTGTATGCTCTTGCACGCGCAAACCTCAACAAAGTTGTGTAATGAGATTACACTAAGTGATATGTATTCAACAAACAGTTCACAACATTCTAGATTATAACATTCATGCTCATTTTAATTGTTCTGTTCCATGTGTGTGTGTGTGTGTGTGTGTGTGTGTGTGTGTGTGTGTGTGTGTGTGTGTGTGTGTGTGTGTGTGTGTGTGTGTGTGTGTGTGTGTGTGTGTGTGTGTGTGTGTGTGTGTGTGTGTGTGTGTGTGTGTGTGTGTGTGTGTGTGTGTGTGTGTGTGTGTGTGTGTGTGTGTGTGTGTGTGTGTGTGTGTGTGTGTGCATGTGTGTGTGTGTATGTGCATGAGTTCGTGTGTGCATGTGTGCATTATGCATGTGTGTATCTATATATATAAGCTCAGTTCTGTCTGTCTGTGTCTGCCTGTTTGTGTTTCAGGATTTTGAAAACTGTGGGACCGATTGGGATGAAATTTGGCATGAGCGCTTGGGGTGGATGTGGGATGGTTAATACACATTTAAATTTCTAATTGATGAACATTTTTATCTATATATATATATCATTTTCTCTTTGTGCATATCCACTGTGTGAGAACCTCTGTATCGATTGGCACGAAATTTGGCATGAGCACTTGGGTGTGGGATAGTTATTAGATGGTTAAATTTTGAACTGCTGTATTTTAGTCATCTATTTAACCCTTTTTTTCTATTTGTCTATCTATATATATCATTTTCAATTTGTACATAACCACTAGGATTGAGAAAACCGATGGGCTGATTGGGATGAAATATGGCATGAGATTTGGGGTGGGTATGGGATGATAATGTTACATTTTGAATTGCCATAGTTTGTCTGTCTACCTCTATTTTGCTGTATTTTAGTCTACCATCTATCTTTTTCTATTTGTGCATAATCACTGGGATTTTGAGAGCAGTGCAGCAGATTTGAAATTTGGCATGGGGACATAGAATGGGTGTGGGATGGTCAGGGCTGTAGCCAGGGAAAGTGGAGGGGTTTTTCAGTGTTACCAGGTTGCTAAGCCAAAAATCCACACAAGTTACACACTGAACTTCAGTAGAAGAGTACACATCTCATTGATGGAAACAACAAAGATATTTAACTAAAATCTAACTTGCTTGTTTGCTTGCTATCTCCTCCCAGACGCTTTAAACATAACTGAACTGCAAAAACAAAAAAAAAAACAAACAACTTTTGTTGTTGTTTTATCTTGTGCTCCTTGATGCATATCCTGGTATTAAAATATTTAAAAAAAATTTGTCCAATATTAATGAAGAAAACAATTTTTTTTAAAATTATTTCCTGTGGGAGTGTAACTCTTCAATGACGTCCAGAGGGGGACAGCTTCAGCAAGAGTTCAAATGAAAGTGATATGCAACAAATTTCAACAACTCCCGAGTCAGGATGATGGATTCTGCTGGTAACTCCAGGAGTTTTATTAGCACATAGATACCAAACCAAGTAGCAACTGAAAAATAAACTGCAAAAGAGAATGGGAGAAGCAAATCTGAAGGGATAAGTAAAGAGGTCCTTTGGTAGAGTGCAATAATGACACTGCAGCTTTATCTTCTCCCAGCTTTGATTCAGCAACAGTAAATTAGGATAATAGACTTTCTGATTTTGAAATCTAGATATTTGCAAAATGCTTGCTAGCTAGCTTTGACCACATTTTTTGTAGAGTTAGATATTTAATAGTTAGCTATAAAGCTAGCTAGCTGCAGAAAATAAGGATCAAAGACTTTGTGATTTTTCATTGTTATACTTGCTAGTTAGCTTCCCACTTTTGGTGTGGAGGTAGATATTTAATAGCTAGCTAGCTATATAGTAAACTGTAATTGTTAATTTTTCACTTAATTATAACATTTATAGCTAATTTGCTATAAATGTTATTACCAAGCTTTAAATAAAAGGAACAATTGTACACTTACCTAGCTACATAAATCAGAATTGGATTAAGCTGAAGAGGAATCAGTGTCACTAGGCTCTAAAATTATCAGAAATTCTTGCACTTTCCAAAGGGACCTCTTCATTTCTTCAGATTAGCTACTCCTGCAGTTACTATCTTGCTAAGCATCAATGTACTGCTACTATTCCTGGACTTACTGGCAGAATTTGGTCTCTTCACTCCAGAAATTGTTGGCATTTGCTGAAGTAGTGTATCACTTGCATTGAGTTCTTGCTGCAGATATCCCCCTTGTGACATAAATGTTAAGCTACACCCCACACAAGAAGTAAATTTTGAAGCTAAGTTTTCTTCATGAATATTGCACCAAAAATTTCCAAAATATTTTATATCAGGTTATTCATTAAGGTAAACAAGATAAGACAATTAAAAAAAAAAAAAAAAAAAAAAAAAAAAAATATATATATATATATATATATATATATATATATACATTTTTTTTTTTTTTTTTCCACAGAGCGACAGAGGTTTGGGCACATAAAAATTTTTTTTTTACCTCACCTTGAGCTTATTTATGTAATTTTAGTTTGTAGTACTAATAACACAGCTTAATAGTCATTCATACATTCCCCACTGTCACTCCCATGGAATAAAAAAAAAGAAATAAATAAAAAATAAAAAATAAAAAAAATAACCAACAAAATGAAACAGGCAGATCCAGGATTTCAATAAGGGATATTCCCCCTCCCCCCTTACTAGCTTAAACCATACCCACTTTGGGAAACTGAACCCTTTACAAACTCCCAGTCCAAAAAGTGGGGATGGGAGAAACACATGAAACCATAAACTTCTGGAGCTGTTCCAGCTTTCTTTTTTTTTGCATAATTAAGTCACCTTACCTTAGCTTACTAATCTATATTATTATTTTTTTTGTTAGCAGAAATAAAAATATAGATTGGTAAGTTATCAACAAATTACAGTTTTTTCCAATCCTAGCTTATTATAATATTATTTTAGGATGTTGAATTACAAAAAAATATACTTGTGAATCCATATCTGATGGTATTTTTCTGATGTTAATCAATAGTAGCAGAAGTGTACAGGCTATAGTAGCAATACTTTATATTAGGGAAATGATCTTCATCGAAAGTGTACACACGTAAAAGCAAAGAATTGCTCATTAATGTTTGTAAGTAGTGTAATATGTGTTCATAAATGAATCTGTCTTATCCTAGTTACAGCATCTCACCATATCTTCTTTTTTTTTTTTACAAGAAGGATGATCTGGATTGGTGCTTTGAGATTCCAGCCACAGCAGTGAGGTGCCCAGGATTTGAATGTGTCACTGCAATCTCAATTTATTAAAAAAAATATATATTATATTGACCCTATGAGAGTTTCCTTTCTCAAGCAAATGAAATATTTCCATCTTCTTTAGCTCTTCTAACTAATACACAACCAGTAGAATTTACAGTTCTCTCCTTTTTACCACCCAATGAATACCAAAAAAAGAGAACAAAACCAATAAACAACAAAAAGAATTAACAGAACTTGTGGCACTCACTCTTCTAATTGCAAGGGTTGGGGTGTCCAGGCAGAAGGAGGTCTGGATAAGGGGAGTTTAAGTGTATTTATCAATTGAGTTTGCCCACAGCTTGTTTTTTCACACTGCTATTGCTTCAAGAAAGCAATGAAGAGATCCTTTACCAAATCTCTAACTGAAATTGGTTAGTTCATAGGAACTCAACAAACAACCCCTGGATTGGCCCCTGCATATATATATATATATATATATATAAGCAGGGTTTTACCCGGATTTTCACATATCCTAGGGTTATCCCTATCAACTCATGAAAATGAGCCCTGTGGACCCAAGCATCTGGCAGAGTTTTGTGAAATCAAAGTAAACTCTGCCTATAGGGTTGCTTTTTTTAAATTTCTTTGTTGGGCGGGGTGGGGGGGGGGGGGGGGAAGATGGAGGAGAGCTCTCAATTTCATGCATGAATATCCACCAAACTGCTTTGTGAGTGACAAATGAACACATGAATTGAGGATTATAGTAAGATTGCTTCAATGAGTCCAAAAGTGGCATGGGAATATTTATACAAATATAATGTACAATGCTATATCATACATGAGAAATTAGGTCTTTAGCATTTTTTCCACCCTGGAACAATAATTCTACTCCATAAATTGATGATACACTTTTTCTTAAGTTTTGCTTAGTTATTATACAACACATTCATGAAGGATATAACAGGTTGGCCAAATTGGCTGCATTTTTAGCAAAATGGATGCATGAAAGGAAAAACCCACCTTTCAATGAGGTGAAGTAATGCAAACAAGAATACCCAACCCAAGAATACTGGAAGCTTTGTGCCTTACCACACCCAATATGTTGTATAGCAAATTTATACTTCACATCTGGTTTGAATGAATGCTTATTAATAACATTGAATATTAATGAATACTTATGCTGGTTAATTTTGTAGCTTTTTTTTTATAATTGATCTCCACATTTAAATCAAGAATACTTGAAATTAATGGTTGATCTAGGCTCTGAATGGTGGAGATATCATTGCCTTGATAATCTGATTCGGAGAATCAGTCAAGATTTTCACCAACTTCAAACTGAAATGCACCTGACAAAGTTTAATAATGATGGGTGAAAATGCTAATCGATGTATGTTGTGACCTGCTGCAAATAAATTAATACTATCAGGAGCTAATTTCAATTTTACCAGTGACTTTTTTTTTGACTGGGGAGGCTTACTCCATACCTGATCCTATCTTCTTTCCCCACCACCAACCCCCCTCCCCCTTCCAATTTTATTTGGTAAAATAACTGTTTGTTGTTGATTTTTTTCTTCTTTTTCTTCTTCATGGGGGAAGTTGATGAAGTAATAAGTTAAATTGAGTTGAACTTGCAATGGGACATTGAAAACTTAGCATACCAACCAACCTCAAGATACCCAATTAATCTAATAAGCAAAGATATATCTGCAGCTGCCAAAAGTATACCATGGCTCATGATAGGCCTGTATATTATTCTCCATTTTGAAGCAGTAATAAAGTTTAGGGTCACTACTCACTTTTTGATTTAACCTAGTCACAAAATTGAGTCTCAAAAACTGTTTTTTTATAGAAAAAAAAATAAAGAAAAAAAAAGAGCCTTGTGGCATAAAAGCTAAAATAATTGTTCCTGTGGTTGTTTCTGCAGATAGGAATACCAGTGCAACACTATGCCTATGGGCCCATAATGTTACAAAAATAGTGCTGGAGGGGGGGGGGGGGGGGGGGGGGGGGTTTTCCAGGCAACAAGAAAACCCCCCCCCCCCTTGGCTACAGCCCTGATGGTTATCACTTTATTGCAAACTTCCATTAGGATGTGCTAGTCTTTTACCTACAGAATTAATCACAGGAACAATTATTTTAAGTTTTTATTCCAGAAGGCTCTTCTTTTTTTCTTTTTTTTTGGTAATAAAAAAAAAGAAGAAGTTTTGCTGATTGGAATGTAATTTGGCATAGGCAAATGGGGAAGGTGGGTGTTGGTTTTTAAATAACTTACATCAGAATTACAGCATTTTTGCCTATCTATCTACTTTTATGTCTTCCCTGAGACCAAAATGTAGTCCAGGTAGGCAGCTACCCCTGGAACACCATGTAGACAGGCTCCATGGTGCTCTGTAAGATAGCAGGACCTGATGACACTCCAAATGGAAGTCTTGTATATCTGAAAAGAACCTTATGTGTATTGATAACCACATAATCCTTAGACTAGGCATCCAATTGCAATAGGATCAACTATTCCCTCATCTTCAAGTCTACTCAATTCACACTCAATTTTATCTTTAAGTATAAATGGAACAGACTATGTTTGAAGAACCTGTGGTTGAGCATTCTGATCCATATGCAGTGAAATCTTCATGCCTTTCAGCATCCCCAACTCGTCCTGGAAGACAACAGTCCTCTTTTGAAGAATTTCACCTAACCTGAGGTTGTCTGTAGTCAGTGGATCTCCGTCCCAGTTCAGGTGCATCTTCCCCAGCCAGTTTTACCAATGAAGCTATGTCCATCTCCCTTGACAATGAGTAAGGTAACCTGTGCTTGCTTTTTCTTGGGGTAGTAGAGCTACAAATGAGATGATACATAGAGGACCCAACCACTGACAGAAGAATATCTCTCTTCTTTTCTGCTGCCCTTATGTCATTATCGATGAAATACTGTTCCACCCTTTCAGACATACTCACATACTCACCCAGGTCTCGCTGGGGGTGCAAAATTCTTGCATACAACTTTGGCCAGACATGATCCATCCAGATCACTTGAATCCCACGATCTTGTTGCCCAATCACACAATAAATAACAGTTCAAGTATCATAAGCAGAGTAGCAGAATAGAATAAAATTATGCATAAAAGTATGCATACTGACACCAATAAAAAAGAAGTCCATACAGATATGGTGCAACATAGAAAACTGTAATAAAAAAAAGGTTTCCACAAATACCACAATAGTTCAGAGTTCATATTACAATTAATCATACTAGCAACTATACACTATCACCTTGTTACAGTGACATAATAGCATCAATCCCTTTAAAAGATGCTAAAAAATGACCAAGTTCAATGAAATTAGCAAGTGATCTCCACATGATCGGAAATTTCCTTATCCTACTATGGGTGCAGCAATGGGTGTGGTTTGTGTATTAGCCACACCAAAAATGAATGCTTCTTTCACAGAAATGTACATTAATTATATTGAGTTCCTTTTATTGTTGAGATTAGTGTAAATAATTGCTACAAACTACATTATGCAAACTGAAGAATGTTTTTACTGCAGGAGGCTTGAGACCAATCAAAAGGCCGACTGTAGCTCAGGATTTTTTTGGCTAATGCTAATAAATTATGAAGCTTTTTAGTTGTTGAAGCAGGAGTGTTAGGATTTTTGAAAGAAACCAATATTCATTGATGCCAGTGTTTTCAGGACCAGATTTCCCAGAATCATACAATCAAATGATATGGTTCCCACAGATTTCTTTTTGGAGAATCATAAAAATAAAAGAACTTAATGTAGTGCCCCAGGCATTGAACTATATTTTTTTAATATAGTTTAGTATCAATTGTCAGAGTTTACGTACACATACCAACCTTTTCCTTTACATTACATCCTACCTGAAATCCTGTCTTTTCATACTAGCTACTTGATCAAACAAGACAGGAAATTTCCAGCTAAAAACCCCACTCACTTATGATTTAATGTTTTGATTAAATAATGAATTACAATGTTGATTTCTAAGTCCACTGAATTTTATATACTTATTTTTGAATATCTTGTCATTTCCAATTATATTCCATTTCCAGTTCTACTTTGTTTCAGACTTCCAATTCCAACTCACCCCCCACCCCCCGTGGCCCCCCTCAGGTGAGGCCATCCTCCCTATCCCTCAAATCTTTAAGTTTTATATACCATATAGTAGATACATATATAAATAAGACATATCCTCCAGTAGGACATGTCCTCCCAACAATACACCAACTATATAATATGTCCTAAGATGGGCACTCACACAAACATATAGGTAGACACATTTACAAATGAATAATTCCAAAAAAAGTTCACCAGTAAGACAGTCCTCCACTAAGACATACCAGTAGACATGTCTTACATTAAAACATGTCTTACAGTAAAACTGTCTTGAGGTAAGAAATATTTTATATTGAGTATGTAATTAAGTGGTTTTTTTTTTTTTTTTTTTTTTTTTTTTTTTGTCTTTTTTTTTTGGTTGAGGATTGTTCTACAGATAGATATGTCTTACAGAAGGACATGTCTTAATGGAGGACATATCTTACTATAGGCACATCTTACAGGAGGACATGTCTTTCAGGACGACATGTCTCATGTAGGAAATGTCTTAGGTGTTACTAGAGCACCTGTCTTATGAGATGAAATATCTTACTGGAGGACATGTCTTACAGGAGGACATGTCATAAGGGAGGATATGTCTTACAGGAGGACATGTCTTAGTGGAGGCATGTTTTAAGGAAAAATGTTTTAGAGAAGGAAATGTCCTACAGGACAATGTTTTCTGTAGGACATGTTCTACAGGAGGATGTTTTTCAGTAGAACATATTGCAGAGAGAATATATTGTCTGGAGGACATTTCTTATTGAAGGATATATTTTACAGGATAATATGTATTACTGGAGGATGTGTCTTACTGGACGATGTCTTATGGGAAAACATGCTTTATTGTGTGATGTCTCTAGAGGACACATCTTACTGGAGGAAGATGTGTCCGATAGTATAATATGTCCTCCATTAAGATATGTGCTTCTATAAAACATGTCCATCTGCACTATAAAACCGGTTTCACCTGTGTCTCGAACGTGTTCTATGCATCCACACTACACCTGGTTTTATCCCACCCGATTCCACCCAGTTCCACCTGAAACCTTCAGAAGGGTAGGTTTCAAGTGGCTCAGATTTATTGAACATATCTGTGGCTTCATTGCTGATGTTTGCTTTAGGAGTTTAGCTACTAAAGCTCTCCCCCCCCCCTACATCCACTTTCTATCCTCCCTTTGGGCGATGATATTGTGAGAGAAAGAGACAGAACAACTGAGCACACCAAAAAAATGAAATACCCTGTTTCTATACCATGGGAGGAGACAGCAGATTAAAAATGGGGGAGGGAGGGTGAACTTTATGTTATTTTTGAGGATCAACATTTATCAACACTTAAAAAGGTCGGGAATCACTTTAATTTGATTTTAAAAAAAGAGGAAAAATTACTGTTTATAACTGGATTTAAAAACCCTTCCCTCTCATCAATGATAAAAGCTATACCATCAAAACAAAATCCAAAGTCAAAAGGTGCTTGTAAAATATTTGTCAATATATAGAAGCACTCAATAATTAGGTTTTATCTCTGTTATTGTAGAGTGCACAGAGTTTAGGACACTTTTCCCAGAGAAGGACCTATTTTTGATGCTGCAGAGGTAACTAGGATTGTAAAATATAGATAAGAGAGATGGTGCATGGTTGATAGCATTTGTTTGAAAAATTTTTATTGATAGACAGATTTTTTTTTTTTGTTGAACTCATTTTCTTTATTCAAATTGCGCCAAAGGCTTGATTTGACTATTGATTTGCAAAAATTCAACCTAAAATGCATTTAGAATCCACAGTTGCTCAACTCTGCAGACAATTTTGGGGCTAAACTCTCTTTCTTGTACTGTACAGTATACATGCAATATGCATACATAGAATCCACATTTGTTCAAATATGCAGACAATTATGGGGTTAAACTCTCTTTCTCATACTGTACGGTATACATGCAATAAACATCTGTAGAATCCATGTTTGATTAAATTTGCAGATAATTTTGGGATTCAACTCTCTTTCTCATACTGTGCAGTATATGTAGTAGATATGCTGTATTACCTATATAAAATCCACAGTTGTTCAAACCTGCAGACAATTTTGGGGTTAACTCTAATATCTTGTACAGAGACCAGAGTCCATATTCAGTCAATAGTAACATTATTGTAATACTTTTCATCTGACCATGGCATTTTAACAGTTATTGTAATACTATTCATTTGACCATGGCATTTCAATTAGTGTTATCTCAATCCTACTTACACATTGTATGTGTTTAACTTCCAGATTCCTTAATAAGGACTTGTTTGGACTGGACATTGATGATTCTGACCAATAGCAGAATGACACATGTTGAATGTATACCTATATATAGATATTTCTGATGTGTGTTCAGTGGTTGTTTTTTTCTGATGTATGAAGTTGCAACACTGTTTGTAGACCTTTGAAGGGAGGTTACATAACTCTACTTTATTTGGACATTAATTTAGGACATTGCCCATTGCCAGTGACCGTGGATAGGATATGATGTTGGACTTGGTCACTTAACATTGTCCAACAATGGTTCGCTTATTCTGGCATGATTTTTGAAAAAAGAAAGAAGTTACTTTACCACAAAGGGAGGGGCTTGATGTGCTAAATATGAGATTTCTCAATTCCTCACAAATTTGCGCCCCTACTTCAGATTTTAAAATAACACAGCTAGATTACATTTTGTAAAGTTGGAGGTATTTTGCTAATGCTAGCATGTCAACATCTTCATAGCATGATTTATTCAACTCTTCCATTCATGACCAAGAACTGAGGAAATGTGCTCATTGAATCAATCTTTTAGCTCACAATGAGGGTAGATCACATGCTTTAAGTAAAATTGCCAGGAAGTATGCTTTTGCAGATGTAAATACATTTGGCTGACTCCATTTTCAATCTGAAGTTTTAGGTAATATTATTTCGTAAAAATTGTTTGGCAGCATCAACCTCAGAAAGAGCATCTCGAAAAACCATGTTGTTTTTTGTTAGTTTTTTGTTAGTTTTTTTTTTTTTTTTTTTTTTTTTTTGTAATAGAAGGAAATTTGCTCTGCTGCACAAAAATGAAGGTGACTGATCTCTTTCCAAACAAGGCAATAAAATTCTCCAATGATTGCAATAAACCACCCACTTTTAAATCTATATATCATTCTGCTGAATACATCCCTTCCAAAGCCTCTAGAAGAATATCTTCCATTGCTAAAATTCTTATTTTTGTTTCTGCTAGCTGTATAGCTATAAGTTTATTATTAGTGTGATTATCATGTATGAATAAATGGATAATTGTGCATCTTTAACTAATTGTGTACACTGTTTTCTATACTAACTAGGGATTTTCCTAATAGTTGATCTTGGACGCCAATTATAAATGTGACCTACAGCATTGGTGCTACTGTAAAGCATTTGAAAAAAATGGTGCTCTGAGTTGGAAGGGGTCTGCCCCGGTTTCCCCTCCTTTGTATACGTGGTATAGGAAACCAATTAATCTGCCCAGCCAATTAGTCGGCCCACGCTGGTGATGTGGAGGGTTCGACCCATGCCAGTGTGGTCGCAAGAACGTTTAGGACTGGGTGTTGCAGGAGAGAGGTACAAACCCGTTCAAAGTGTGGACGGTTCTTTAGTAATTACTCACGCAGCTTCTAAAGAATGGGTGGAGCAATTAAAATGTGGTCTAGGTCTAGATGGAGCGAGAGTATCTGTTGGTTGGGATTCCTGGTGTCATGCTGCATCTTCGCCTCAGTCTTCTTGGTTGTTGGTGGTGTAACCATTATTCTTCTCTTCCCTGGAATCCTTAAGCAACAAGTGTTAGATGTAAGTACAATTATAGTCGGTGCAATTCCATTTATATGACGTGTAAGATGCTGCTTATACATCATTCCATAAAATTTTTTGGCTGTGCAATTAGCTGTAGCTATATATTTTACTGAGGCAAGCATTGGAGTAAGTACTTCATGAAATGTTTTCTTTGCATTAAGGCTGTTATTCTGAAAATGGGTAGTCCAACACTGCAGCAACTGCAGAATCCTTCTGTGCCAATCTTTAAGGACTTTTACTTTTTCAACCTGACAAATCCTGGGGAATTTGAGGCAGGAGCTAAACCAGTGCTGGTGGAGGTGGGACCATACAGTTACAGGTAAGTTATGTGATTTTGCAGTGTGAATAGAATAAACTGTATACTCAAAGGAGAGAAAAACATTTGTTTGAGTCATGGCTATACCTACAGAAATGGCTCTGGTAATCATTGGGGGTTGTTTTCTATTCAAAACTTCACCATATTCAATCTATCCTATCACCAATTGGAGTCCTTGTATTTTTTTAAACATGGTCTAACAGCACAGAAAGAGATAGTCAGTGCATCGCTTTTCCCCTTCTTTCCCCCCCCCCCCCCCCTCACATGAAGAAAGTACCTCCCCATAAATTGGCCAGTTGAAATCTCCCAGTACATAGCAGGAGAGGTTTTCCTAACAACGGGCACACCTCTGTCTAGGTGCTCCTTCCATAGATATATAGTCAAAAGTAATTTTGGCCAAAGAGAAAAGAATTAATAAAGACAAAGACAATTAGCACCCCACAAGTGGATCAAGAATAATGAAAGGACTACTATGCATAACTCTCCTTAACCCACCTCTTATCTTTATTTATTATGGGGAGGGGAAATTGCTTATGAATAAGTATGCATTTCCTCTCATTGGTTCTCTATTCTCCTCTGTAAATTGATGTATTTTAGATGAACTGGTGAAATAGATTTCATTTTTCTCACAAAAGTGATGAGAAGGTATGGAGCAAATGTAAAAAAAAAAAAAAAGTAATAAAAAAACTTTAAAAAATTTCATATCTTTCTCTTACCCTCATCTATTACAGCCATTTATAATCATAGGTGGGTGTGTACTTTTGTACATTGATGTTTTTTTTTTTTTTACTTTTTTTTTTGACATTTCGCTCCATACCTTCTCATCACTTTTGTGAGAAAAATGAAATCTATTTCACCAGTTTGACTATTTCTTCGGCTAAAAATTGTAATAGAATTTGATCTCCTTTTCTGTTGGACTAGCTAAACTAAACAGCAGCAATAAGAAGATTCCTCTTATATGTCTTCAAACAGCTCTATCATGTAATATTCTTTTATGTTTCAGTGAGACTCGTGTCAAAACTGTATTGAACCTATCTAATGATGGTGATTTACTGACTTACACTCAGAGACGATACTTCAAGTTCAGCCAGGAAACAACAGGACCAGGACTGAGGGAGACAGACATTATATGCACCATTAACGCTGCTCTTGTGGTGCGTTCATATTTTTTGTTCTTATTTTTACTGAATCACAAACAGTACATTATTTAAGTCCACTTTCCTAAAAATAAAAAAAAATTAAAAAAAACAAAAAACCAAAAAAAAAAAACAGGCATGAGATTGGTCTAACATAATTAAATGCAATATAAATCAAACACTCAGATATTTTTTCTTCCCTTTTTACCCAGTTTTATCAAATTTTAACCGTTGGTCTACGCAATCAAAGATTATGGTTGGTCTATGGGTACATAGATGGGGCCTATTAAGAATGTTTTAACCAGAAGTATGAAGGTTTGAGATATTTCTAAATTTATTAAGTCCCCTCAAACATCGTATATTATTGTATGCGCACACACACCTCCATATCTATTTTTCAAGTATAGTATCGAGTTGGTTCATATAGTGAATATTTCAGGGAATGGTGGTATTCTAGGCAGGTTTTAATATCTAGCTTGTATGATCCAAATAGCATTTTAATTAAAAATTGTGAATCTTCTACAAAGAAGAAATGTAACTTCAGAGTTTCAATTGTATTACAAAATATCTGCCTATGGCTACGTAGCCAATTTTAAAAGTGCACTTAATACACTATAAATGATGATGGAAGATGAATCATAACATTAAACTAGACTTCTTGTTTTTGCAGCTCATACCATACTACTTCATTCAAATTGTTCAAACATCTGGTGCACTTAAAATGAAAATTTTGAATCTGCTAATTTAAGGCATGGTTACAATTATATCACTTATGTCTTCATAATTGTTACAATTTATCTAGGATTTAAGGCCTACTAGGAGGGTTTTTTTTGTGGCTATTTTAGGTTTTGCAGCACAAAATAGATAACAATAAGATGCAGACAGTAGTGTGAGCTTGTTTGAGACTGCATATTTTAATATTTATTACACATTAGTATTGTACCTCAACATTGTACAATTGCAATGACGTTGCAGGCAGCAGTAAATCAGGTGCAAGAGAAAAAGACAAGTTTTCTTGTAAATATTTTTGGAGACAGCTTTCTCCAGGTAATCTTCCTCCTGACTTGTGCCAGACTTTACATATGTCAGCCATCTTCTGCAATTATATGGGAATATACAGATCCTCTTGTACAAGAGCTACACAGAAATTTCATATTAAAATTAGCTGGGCTGAATTACCCTACTAATTATGTCAATATTCAAATAAATGATTCCATTGTTGACAGTTATCCAAGTACCATTCACACTGGACTGAAGAATATCAGCCAGATTGGTATGTTTGAGCAGTGGAAAGGTTGTGTGGGGTCTCTCAACATATGGCCTAATGGAAATGGGGCAAATGCTATCAATGGCACAGAGGGGTTATTATTTTCTCCCTTCCTGAGTGAGGATGACATTTTGGAAGTTTTCTCTGATGATGCCTTTCGTACTGTAAAGCTTGTTTATGCAGACACTCTGGAGCTGAATGGGATAAGGGTATTTCAGTACAGGATCAAGAACTCAACATTTGAAAGTGCATTTATGAATCCAGAAAATGCTCGCTGGGGTTCTTGGAACCCGGAAGGTCTGTTTTACCTTGGACCAATACAAGATCCTACTGTTCCAGTGTTTGGAAGCAAGCCCCACTTCCTGGATGCAGATCCAGTGCTGAGAGAGAAGGTGGTAGGAATGGTGCCCGACAGGTCCAGACATGAGACAACCCTGCACATTGAGCCAATCACTGGAGCCAGTATCCAGTTAACAAACAGGCTTCAGATCAATGTGCAAGTGAACCAATCTTCTGCTTATGGGTAAGAGCTGATCCCTATTTGAATAAATAATAACTGGGGAGGGGGGGGGGGGGAGGGTTATTATTATTTTTTTTTTTTTGCATGTTTTTTTTTGTTGTAACATCATGATTTCCTCCAATACAGGCAGTTAAGAAATATCAATGGTACCCTGTACTTTCCAATGTTATATGTTGAACAGGTAAATTGACTATATGTAACTATTGTGTATACAATTATTATAATAAGAAAATTTTTTTTTTTTTATTGAAAATGAATTTTAGTATAGTGTTTTGACACCTGAATTTGCGGATTTCCTGCTGGCCAGTGGCTTAGGACGGGCCTACTTCTTCATATCTTTTGTGCCTGTACTCTTCATGATTACATGTGAGCCACCACTGTAGAATAACATGCATTTCTATACAGTAGCATATTGCCTACTATGAAATATGGAAACACGCAGAGTGATCTGAGTAAGGAAGTGTTTTAGTACATATGTTAGCAAACAATCGAACATAAATGATGTTCATTTTGATGTAGCAGGCTTTTGATTTTTTTTGCTACTATTTATAGGTTACCTGTTTAATGATGAACACTTCTGTATAAATAGCAACATAGGCTACTTTTCTGACTTGTCCTATATTCTCTGCTCTTATCTTAACTATCATGCTAATTGTTGCTGTTACAGAATTTGTGTGGTGGTACTGGAAACTTTTTATTAGTTCTGTAATAAGCCATAAATAATTAAATTTTTTCTGAGCACTTCCAATATGGTTGCTTTCAGTAAAGTGCATATTTATTTAAGTATAATGCATGCTTATAACTAAATGTATATACCTGAAGGGTTTTTTTGTATGCTCAAGTAGTGGAACTTGGCCAACAGATTAAATGTGATGTTGTTGACATTAATAGAGATTAAGTAAGATATTGAAAAACTATAATTTCGTAGACCAAGCAGATGGTTGCTCACAGAGTAAGAAGGTTTTTTGTTCATGTAGGTACAATTTAAAGTAAATTTATTATTGAGAGTGGGTGTTGACTTTGGCTCATGCTAACTAAATCAAATATCCATTTCCCTATATTTTCTATAGTGGTGGTCGCAGGCTTGTGTTTCTTCATTGCTCTGGTCTTTATCATATTCTGTGTCAAAAAAATGTACTCCTCCAGGATATTATGATTGGGTTTCAGGTACATCTTGAATACTTTAACATCGAACATTAAGGAATATCTTATACAGAATATAAACTTCATTATTTTACTGATTTTCTTAATTATTAGTGTAATAATTGTTAATATTTAACTCATACTTGCTATTAATATTATTAGTGTGTTCATTTAGGTGGCTATTTTTAATCCAGAATTTTTAAAAAATTTTATGCTTTAATAAAAATTGCAGGAGTTAAATTTGGAAGTAGTTCTCCCTGCAAGTACTGATTAGTGTGATTATGTCTGGTACTGGTCTATATAAGTGTAGATATAGAAGTATTTCCTTGTTGTATAGCAATTTTGTCTGAATATTATCGCCTAATTTCCATACTATAGATTAAATTTGATCAAGCACCAGCTCCACTGCTTTATGCAAAGTTGAATTACCTTCACCAGCTTCACTACTGCAAGCAAAGTTAAATTACCAACCCCAAGTTCACTGCTGCTGGGAAATGAGTAGATTACAATATTCTATATTTTAATATTCTAGAAATTATTTAATTTTATTCTGTGCAGCTTTATATATATCCTGCACACTCTATTAACCCATTATATGTTCAAAATTCTTGTCCTTTTTGGATGACATAATAATGTGTTATTATATTAAAGGGCATATTAAATTTATTTAAATCTAATACGTGCTAATAACTAAGTGTATACACAGTAGTCCCTCTTTTGAGATTTGAGAGATCACCTTTAAATCAGTACTCTTTTATAAGAAGTACAAGTATTTCAGGAGTAGTTTTCAGCTTTCAGTGATCAAAAATAGTGAAATAAGAACTGATATTTTTAATTAAAGAAATTTGTACCTTTTTTTTGGAAGCTCCTGGCACCACTTTGGCAGTTGTGTGGCAGCTGTGTGTGGCAGCTCTGTGCACCAGAAAAGAAGGGGAAAGTTATAAGGTAAGTAGACCACCTGCAGAGAGCCCTGTACTCTTTTGCAATGAGGTAAACATTATATGTGGAGTTAGTTTTCAGCCTCCACTGGTCAAAAAAGATTTTTAAAACAGACTAAATTTTACCTTTTTTTCAGCTGCATTCTTGAAAATAACTTTAAATAGAGCTCCTGATTTTCAAAGGATGCTCTCAGACAAAGACAACTAGTCATCAATACAGTCAAGCTGGGAAATATATGGGATACTGTGGAGAGGGGATGTGTTGTAGGAATTGAGTAAGCAGCTTGAAGAGGTTCAGGGACTTTCTTTCCAACCCTTCCCTAACTTTGACTAATTTCCCTGGTTCAACAGAAGACAAGCCCCACTGAAAGGGTGAATGAGAAGAGCTGCCTGAAACAACCTGAGGAAGCTACAGTCCAAGAACTTGACTAAAATGGAATAAAATAAGTGCTCTCATTCTAGTGACGGATATTTATAGGTTTCAGTTGTTCTTGACAGTCATGCAGAGAGATATTGGGGATACTGTGGGGAGGGGGAGTGGGTGGCAAGGAACTGGGTAAACAGCTTTCATTAGTTATTTTTATTGGTATACAGAAAAGCTGCTCATCTACTTAATCCTCTATTGGAGCCTTCAGGATTCCATAAAGGGGTATCTCTTCCATTCTTTCAGACAAAGTCGGCACCAATGATTGGCAAAATGGAAAGTAGGTCTTTCTAACATCAGGCACAGATGTGATCTGGTCAAGTGTGGTTACAGAAGCGGCATGTTGGAGGACGATGCTCATGCAAGAAGGCAAGATGGAAGTGCACCGAACTAAGCAGCTTCTTATGTGAGAAGTGGCTTAACCAGGTTTTAGTGAAATGTAGTAATAGAATTTTGTGAAGAAAGGATTTGAGATATTAATACTGCATGTTTTCTAGTTTAATGAAATTTGTTAGCTGTTAACTACATTAAAACCTTTGAACTGACCTTCGTGCTTTGCTCTGCTACTTATATGTGTACCCAGTATGATTATTTCTGGTAATTTGATTATAAACATCCTTAATTGGCCAGATAATGAACAACCATACTCATTAAATACCTAAAAACAAGAAACATAGCAATTTTGCACCATTTTGGATAAATTTTCTCACAGTTTGATTGGTCCAATGGTTTTGGTGGAGTTTCTTCATAGAGCCAACTCATAAAAAAATTACCAAATATATTTTGTCCATGGATGGGTGGGTGGGTGTGTGTGTGCAGTGTGTGTGTGTGTGTGTGGTGTGTGTGTGGTGTGCTTATGTATGTGTGCATGTAGATGTGTTCATGAGTATGTGAAATGATATGTGCTTATCAGTATGTGTATATGATGGCTCTGAATATGTTTTAAATAAACGTAGTTTGGATTGATACAGTCGTTTTGGTAGAGTTCCTTAAAAAAAAAAAAAAAACCAACTCATATTTGGATTTTAAAAAATACATGAAAATTACCAGATATATTTTGTCCCAAGAAAATGGGTAAATTTTTCCAGTTTAGAATAAGGGGTTCAAATTTTCATCATTATTATACAGGGAGATTTAATAATAATTTTACTCACTTTTTTTTTTTCATTCTGTTTTTTTTTTAACATGTTCAGATGTTGTTCATGGTGATTTAGCCATATTCATATCAGGTTCCTATGAACAATACTATGAACTCCTGGAAGATGACTATAATATATATCCTTTCAATTTAGTAAGTACATTCTTTTCCGTCAATTTTTCAGGTATATTCTGGAAGTTCTTAATTTTTCTTAATTTGCACATTCCTGTAAGAGAGAAACGATGAGTCTTCATAAGAGAACAAGCTAGCCACAAAGCAGCTAACACAAATAGTTACATATCTTATCAAAAAAATGATTTACAGCATTATAACTGTGAATATAACTTTTAATCCTGTGTACAAACTAAATATTTAGACTAAAAGAGTGTCAGTTAGTTCTCTAGCAACATTATAATATACATCGAATATTTTTAACTTGATGCAAAATAAGTTTAGAGAGTAGCCAGGACTAGTGCAATGGCTAGTATAGTGATCAAGGGGGAAAAGAGGGGAGCAGAACTGATTGACACTGGAACAGTGCTCATTGGCATCTGAGGTTCTGGGTCCACCAAAGAGATTTTCCAACCAAGATTTCTATGAGTTGCACACTATAGAAAAAATACTATTAATTCAGTTTAAAATATATTAATATGGCATATGTGCCATTGAGATTACAGTCATTAGCACGAAATAATATTATAAAGCTGTATGCAACTATTGAACAGCAAATGACAATGCTATGGTTTAACTCATATTATTACAAGTTAATGGTATTACTCTAATAGGAATCATGTAGTAATATACTATCAAATAATAATAGCAGGAGAGGGATGTTAACTCTAAATGATTCATAACAACTACTTATATTCTTGATGCGATTAAATTAATTTACAGAAATTAAGCTTAGCAAAAGTTGTATCATACAAGTAAGAGTGGCTTTCGTTAATCCTCCTGTACCAAAAAGCTGTCTAGTGGGATTTTCCATGTGCTTTATGCTGGTGTAAGTTTATGTTAGAAAATATAACGAGGACATATAATACCTGGTAGAAAACAGTGTCTGGTGTTTCAGCATCAGGTGTCCACACAAGCTTCCCAGAACTGCCATCTCTACAATTGGTCATGAGGGAGGTCTCAAACTCCTCCAAACTACCACACCGCTCAAGGATTCGCTGGGATTCTTTACTTGTAATGAGTTCACACAGTCGACCAACTATATTGAATCATAGTAATGCAAGGGTAATAATACAAATAATAATGATAATATTTATTAAACTACAACACTTAGATGAGGTTACACTTATAGTATGAGTTAAAAATTGTTTGATTTAACATATGGTACAATTTACAAATCTTGGGTTTTGTTAAAAATCCATTCTTATCCAAGATTTGTGGATATCCACAAATCCCCCTCCCCCCACCCCAGCATTCCAAGTTTTCCTAGACCTGTGTGCCACAGGTAAAAGGAGGATATGTTTGAATATGATATTAGCATGCTCTGACTGTTGTGTAGATTTATGTTTTGATTTTGAATCATGTCCGCATTGACTGCAACTAAAGAACAACGGTTAATCTACGTACCCTCAGGCTTACTCTGATCAATCTTTCCCTAATAATCATAACATGTTTGAGTAAGTATTTGTAATAAATTGTAGCTTAGTTATTTAAATAAATCAAGATCAATGTAGTCTTGTTAAAATATCATAAAGTCAATTCACAATCCAAGATAGAGACAACAAACTGACAACCAACGACAATACTTAATGAGTTGTGCATAGATGATATAAAAAGAACTTACAGGATGTAAAATTAACCACAATACAGTAAAGGAATGAAACAATACAACAATAACTAATATAGTAATAACAATAAGTAAGACAGTTCAATTCATGTTATGACAGTTTTCATTCATGAAATTAATTCATTACCTTTCTTCTTCTTTTTTATGTTAGGCAACTAAAGAGGAGAAATATATGCTCCCTGCATATCTTATTATCTATAAATATATATATATTAGAAGACCTATGTAACCGACCGACCGACCGACCGACCGACCGACCGACCGACCGACCGACCGACCGACCGACCGACCGACCGACCGACCGACCGACCGACCGACCGACTTATGTTCGTCCGTTTATCAAAATCCCTCTGCTAGATTTTGACCAAACTTTTAGGGATGGAGAAGACCCACTCTGAAATGATTTTAGGCCAGGTGGCATGTCTGGGAAAAAAACAAAATGTCTGTCTGTCTGTCTGTCTGTCTGTCTGTCTGTCTGTCTGTCTGTCTGTCTGTCTGTCTGTCTGTCTGTCTGTCTGTCTGTCTGTCTGTCTGTCTGTCTGTCTGTCTGTCTGTCTGTCTGTCTGTCTGTCCATCAGTCCATCCATCTGCCTGCCTGCCTGCATGCCTGCCTGCCTGCCTGTCTGTCTGTCTGTTTGTCTTTAGTGCAGACTCTAAAGCCTGGTTTAAAGCCCTCACACCGCATAAACTTGCTATATCTACTGTGTGTTGTATAAAATTATTATTTTTGTTTCTATTTTTTTAATTGCAGATGCGGTCAGTAAAAAATAACTCAGTATAGTGTTTCTGAAAGAAAGTTGTCTTAACAGTGTACACAAATTAAGCACATAACACCATATCTATGCAGTGTTCGCAATGTGAACCAAACTCCTTCCAAATCATTGGAAGAATCCTTACAAAAAAATTTAGGGATTGATTAAGGCACCTCACTGCACATCCATGTGATGGTTTCATTCAGTTCAGGTGGATATGGGTATTGCCTTGTCAATGGGTGTAGTTTGGTGACATGATCACACAGATTCCCCTGGAAGACTCTTAACTAATAACCAAGTTCAATGAAATTTGGCATTAAGACAGAAGAATGTTATTATTCTCATGTGTGTGTGGCCACACTTGGGTTAAATGTTCCGTAAAAATTATTTAATACAAAATTTAAAAATACTCAAAAAAATGTATTTAAATAAAATACTAGATATATTCTAGAAAAGTGTATTTAAATACAAAATACGAAATACATCTATTTCATATCTTTTTTCCAAGTACAGATACTTTTATAAACATGCTTTCCACAACAATAAGGTACATTTCTGAGAAAAGCTACAACTTAGTAAAAGAGTCTCTGTTATTGAGACAAATTATCATCATGCCTTTGGCAAAAGAACTCGCTGTTCAAAAATAAGTCAGTTCCGTGCAGCCAGAGGGAGTATAACTGGAGAGAGTATAGCAGAAGCGAGAGAGGGGGAGAGATGAGTGACCAATGATTAACAGCAGTTGTGCAATTTATTTAATATGGATCAGATGGCCTGGTAGTTTCCATTTTTTCAGTAATAACACTTCTTCCTACTCTTATGCTTTTATGGTGTGACACAACATTTTGCAAGAATGTACAGCACCCACTGATTCATTTACCCTTTTATTGGTTTTTTTAAAGAGGAATATAAGAAATTAAAATGTAGAATAAAACTATCATTGTGTGTGTGTTCGTGTGTGTGTTCGTGTGTGTGTTACTTCAATTTTAAATCTACAGAATCAAGACTGCCACAAAAATAAATAATCCAAGGGCTCTGAGTCAAACTCCTGCACCCCCCTTATTTATAGCTTACACTATTATTTTCATATCCTAGAATGTCTCAGGGTCTCGCATAGCCATGTAGAGCACACAATTTCTTGTTGTAAACATCCCTAACAGCAAAACCAAAATAACCAAACATGAACTTCATTTTTGGCATTTATTACATGGAAAAATGCCAAAATTGCAGCTTCAGAATTTGCGGACAAAGAGCTAAAATTGTTAATTGTTCTATGTTCTTTCCAATCCATCACCATGGAAAATATGAAGAGTAATAGTTCAAGGGCTACCAGACCCCTCCATGCACACCACCCACCCCTTCTCCCCATCCTTTATAGCTACTTCTTTCATGTACTAGTGTGTCAAAATGTCTCACAAAGCCATTTTGAAAGAATAATATGTGGTTGCAAACAACCATAACGACTTATCCAAGAGAACCATTCAACCAATCCAAGTAAATCAACCACCCTAACCAGTTGCTGCAATATTGAGTTAATTATATCTTCTGATCCAGAATGTGCAGATGGATAAGTCATGCATGCATTCTACAGAAATTTAATATGAAATTCCATTGGAATGTTTATTTGAGCCATTAAGAGTGTTTTTTTAGATATTAAAGGGACAAAAGGTATCCAAAAGTGGCTATTTCCCAGTGATTTCCCTTGGTTGAGGACAAGGGATTGCACTTACTCCACACACACTACATCTGTTTGGAAACTTAGAATAATCCTTAGGCTTCCTAAAAAGTTGTGTTAATCATGTGATTTCATTGTAAAGAATGGCTAGTTATCCAATGTGGCTACCAATCCTGTTAAAAGGGACAAAGGAAACTTTAACTTCAGATGAGGAAATTCTAGAGTGGTGTAATAAACAGGTGGGAAATCAACGCAATAAGGAATAACAATAAAAGTCAGTAAGGGATCGTCTTGATTATGTATGTGCAAGAATGGGGGAGAAATATATAATAAAAAGTTGTTATCTTTACAGCATATTGGTGGGACCACCATCTCAACACCTGCCCGCCCACCCACACCTTCCTGTCTGTCCACACACACACACACACACACACACACACACACACACACACACACACACACACACACACACACACACACACACACACACACACACACACACACACACACACACACACACACACACACACACACACACACACACACACACACACACACACACACACACACACACCTGTCCTGTCCTAACACTGCCAAATTTGGTCACGTGTCCCTCCATATGAGGGAGCAAAGAAAAGGAACCATCAACACAGGTCCCTTTTTCATTATCTGGTTGATACAGGTGTGGTTTCTGCCTAGCTGGAAGTAGTTGTGTGAGTATTATCATCTTGGCTGTCAGTTTCCTGATGCTGTCCACCACACCTGTGCACTGCAATGCTTCCTCTGCTTCTGAACCATCGTCCACAGACTGTACACCTCACTGCTTCCTTCTGTTCACATACTGGCTTGCTTCACTCTGCAGTACACTTGTGCCTCACCTTGTCACATTCCCTCCTGAAACATCTGCCACACACATCACACTTGACATCCCTAGGCATGCTCGCTCTTGCTGCAGCTGAGATTGTTGATAGCTATTCTGGCCATCACTGTATGCCGTGTGCCACTTCCTTCTATGGAGAGCCACTTCAAACTAGCTTCTTTCATTGATCTGTGCAGTCTTCATATCTCTCTTCACAAGATCTCTCCACCTCCTCCTTGGTCCTCTATGTGGGCATGGTTGGGGAAGCCAGCTAAATAGAATCTTTTTGGGAATGCAATGGTCCAGCATCCTAGCTAGGTGCCCCAGTCACTCAAGACGGTGCTTCATGAGCTTAACAGTGATGGTCTTCTGGTCTCCCCACTTCTCTCTGGTCATCCTTGAGGTGATTCTCTCTTCCCACTGCCTCATGTTGGTGATTCCCAGTACTGTGTGAATGCAGCAGTGGTGAAATGCATTCAGCCATTTCAGGTGCTTCCTGAGTAAAATCTAACACTTACCTCCATACAGTAGCACTGAGAGCACACAAGCTTCATATACCTGCCTCTTGGTGGTAAGAGAAAGGTTGGCATTGGTGAAAACAGCCTTCGGCAAGGCACCAAATTCCATGGCTAGGTGCTTGTCCACTTCAACATCAATTTGACCATCTGCTACTATTATAGACCCCAAGTACCGAAACTCCTTCACACACTCAATGCTGCCACCATCAACTGTCATAGGCAACATTTCCAAGTCCTGCACTTCAAGGCCCACAACCAAAAACTTTGTCTTGGAGATGTTTACTGTCAGCCCAAACTTCTCTGCTTCAGAATAGTATGCCTAGATGGCTGTTTTTGCTGCTGCACATGTGGTGGCCAGTAGTGCAACATTGGCAGCAAACTCACACTTGTACAGTGTATCTTCACAGGCATTCTTGGTGCATCGTTTGAAGAGCCGCTGGTTAGGCTTATATAGCAAGTATGTTCCCACTCCCTCCACATCACACATCCTGCACAACCAACTTTCAGCCACCATACATGCATAGAGGTTGAACAATGTGGGGGCCATGGTGCAGCCCTGTCGAAGACCATTCTCCACTTCTATCTCCTCCAAAAGCTCACCTTCCACATGTATCCTCACATTCATGTTCTCATGGAAGGAGCTGATGATGTCAATCAGCAGTTGTGGGACATCAAGCTTGCTTAGTGCCACCCACAGAGCTTCATGTGGAACCGAATCATAGGCTTTCTTCAGATCTACAAAGATGAGACCCTGCCTTGCTCTGTGCTCTATAGCCTTCTCAGAGAGCTGTTAGACAGTAAAGACCATGTCAGTGCACCAACGCCCTCTCCTGAACCCACACTGCGACTCAGGTAGCACCCTCTCAGCTAACTTCTGGAGCCTCCCCTGAATCACTCTTGCCATCACCTTACCCATCACATCCAACAGTGCTATGCCTCGCCAATTGTCACAGCAACACAAATTTCCTTTCTTGGGGATGGGGATAAGGATGGAATCTACCCACTCCTGAGGCACACACTTATCCTTCCAGACTGCCTTCACCAAGTCCAAGACCATCTGCCCAAACTCTCCATCTTTCATTGCCACCTTCAACATTTCTGGGAGAACATTTGAACTACATGTTGCCTTTCCATTCTTCAGTTTTCCTAGTGCCCGAGTCACCTCCCTATCTGTGGGTATGCTTCCCTCTACCTTACCTTTTCTGTAGCAGTGGCATCATACTGGCTCTGAACATTCAGAACAGTGGTGAAGTGTCTCCTCTAGTGTTGGTGTTGTGAAGCAGAGCTGCTACAGAGCTCACCATCTCATCATCACCACAGCCCTTGATGGTAACAGTCCTCAGCATCCACGCTGCATATCCCTGATGCATTTCCAAACTTTCTTTCCTCCAAAACATTCCTTCTCTGCCTCTTCCACTTTCTCCTGGAACCAACTGTTCTTTGCAGCTCTGATTGCCCTCTGTGCTATAATCAGAGCTTGTTTGAACCTCGTCAAATCATATCCCTTCCTAGAGGCTAACCATTTGGTGTACGCACAGTTCCTACTCTGTAGGAGAGGCTTCAGTGTGCCCATTGACTCCCTGAACCAATCAGGTAGGTGGCCTTTCACCTTGCCCACCAGCTCATCAGCTGACTCAATAAGGGCCCCACTCACTGCTGTCCAGTCCACATCTCATCCACTCCACTTTCAGTAGGCCATGCAGCTCCTGCTCTCTCTGCTACCTGCTTCTGAAACTCCAGCCTCAAAGCTGGGTTGCTCTCATCCTCAGCTGCCATCACTCACCAACTTGGACACATCATACCTTCTCCCATCACACACACACACTCACACACACTCACACACACCACACACACACACACACACACACACATGCACCACACACACACACACACAGTGTTGACCCAATAAGCCATTTTTACCAGTTATTTGAAAAAGAAACTGGAAAGAAGACAAATCCAGGAATTGAACCACTGACTTTGCTTTTGAAGACATGTGCCTTAACCATGGAGCCATGTCTGTTGAGTTTTGTTATTATTGGCATTTTTTAGGCGTATTTGCCTATGGCAAATATGAATTTCTTTTTTCCCAAGAAAGAGTGCCACTTTCAAGTTTTAATATATACTTTTAATATTACCAAATTTGCTATTTGTTTCACTGAAGATATTTGTGATGTGAAGTTCTGTTGAATTTAATGAATATTAATGATTTGCTAATTCAATAACATAGTGACAGAGCTGTTAGGAATTTGTGAAGGCCTGCAACTGAGTGTGCCAGTGCCTAACAAATGTTCAAATACACTATCAAACACTTAATAAACATTAACAATTAGTGAATACTAGCAGCATATACACAGCGTTGCCCAGCCAATGTCAACATGAAAACTTATATAGGCCACTCAAATTTCAGCCTGGTTGGCCCTTTAATTAGCTTTTGGCAGCCAAAACTACTTCCTGTGGGTGTGACTAAGAACAAACTACACACATTGCCACATCCACATGTATTTAATAATGCTAACCCGGTTGCTTGGACTCCATATGCCCAATTTCAGCCTGATTAGTCCATAAATGAGTTTTTGGCAGGCATAATGATGTCCTATGGGTGTGACAATGGCCAAATGACACCAATTGACACACACACACACACACACACACACACACACACACACACACACACACACACACACACACACACACACACACACACACACACACACACACACACACACACACACACACACACACACACACACACACACACACACACACACACACACACACACACACACACACACACACACACACACACACACACACACACACATACACACACACACATGTGAGTAATAATTCTCACCCAGTTGCTTGGAAGTCTTATTTCAAATTTCAGTCTGGTTGGTAGTTTAATTAGCTTTTAATAGCAAAAACAACTCCCAATGGGTGTGGCTAATGCCAGACCACACCCATATCTGGTTAATAATGCTTTCCCTGATACTTGGAGACTATATGCTAAATTTAAGCCTGATCAGTCTCTGATTAACTTTTTCCAGTAAATATAACTTCCTCTGGGTGCAGTTATGACAAAACCACACCCATTACCATGCCCACATGTGTTTAATAATGCCTACCTTGTTTCTTGGAGAGTACATGCAGAGTTTCGGCTGTTAACTTCCTTGGGGGGGGGTTTTGTTGCTGAAATACAATATTGGTATTGTTTGCCTTACACAGGGATGGAACAGATGTAGCCAAGTGGGACCCAACCCATGTTACTCCCAGAGTAAATTATATATGCATACCAAGTTTTATATTTGTAGCTCAAAGAATATTTCTAGCCAAATACCATATTTGGCTAGTTTCTTTACCATGGTAACCATTTTCTGAAATTTTTAGCCCATTTTCATCCCCGGGCCAAACTGTGGTCACATGCCAAATTTTAACCAATCTGTCCAGTGGTTTAGGCAACTATAGGTAACAGACCAAAGGACACACAGACATTCACAATATTTATTAGATGATGATTAGAACACATAGTAGGTAATGCCTAATCATTCTCATAATTAAATTTATATATAAAGATGTAAGTCTTTCTTTATACGTGAGTTCGTAACCCTTTACCAATGATAATATAAAATGTATTATTTTTACAAAGTTATTTGGGGGGGGGGGGGGGGGGGGGTTTGCACAGTTATTTGAGCACCATGGCCAAACTGCCAAATTGATTAAAAATGTTACTCTGCAGGTACGATCGTTTCATTCTGGAGAATGTTTATCTAAATTTTTTTATCGGAAAATTTCATTATCTGCGTCACTGGTTGTTATTTTTTCCTATTTTTTACCACTTGTGATCATTTACAATTGTGATTGTAAATGATCACAAGTGGTAAACACTATTGCATTCCAGGCCGCTGTTGGTAAACACACATATATCAAGAACCGTAATTTTACCATACCGTCAAAGAGGAAAGTAGAGATTAGCTAGAGGATACGGGCTGCAAAAAGGGTGAAGCAGACCAGCTTAGCTATAACTACAGTGAGGGAAAGAAATCAAACAACAACAGCTAGAACAGATTCTCTTATGCAATCAGGTATACATCAGATGGCTGCCTTTTCATTCTTAGTCTCAAGAAGCGAGGGAAGCCCCAAAGGGGCTGACAAAATGCAGTTAGATTTGGATAAAATTTGTACACAAAATTTGCATACCCCAAAAACAAAAATAAAAAAACCAAAACCCCCCCCCCCCCCCCAAAATGCATCAAAATAGGGGCTCACTACAAACAAAACCTTTCAGGAAGCTAAAAAAGAAAGGAAAAAAAGGCATGCTCTTCCCTTTGACTTCCTGAGTAAGCCCTTCAAGTTAGGTTACAATAGCATGCTTCTTTCTTTTTTTTTCTCCAAAGATGCAAAATATACTTCCCTACAAAAAAGCCTTAAAAAATGTGGTGGAGGTTGGAATGTTTTACTTGTCCATGCCTTGCCCACTACTTGTGGTGGGTGGTGGGGGATTTGTAATTCCTAGGGGAAATTACTGCATTCCATTGCAAGGAAACTTCCAATCAGGGTAAGTACATATTTTCCATACTAAAAAAAGTGGCTGAAGTTGGAATGTTTTCTTTGTCCATGCCTCCCCATCCCCTATAGAAATTTGCATATGAGAATCTTTCAGCTTACTTAAAATTAGGTTCAGTTACAATTAATATTTCTATCACTTAACAAGATAATCCAGGGACAGATTCATAGAACTACTAAAGGGAGAAATTGCCAATCAACAGTTTCAACAAATTGGATTGTACAACAAGGTATGGATAGGATGTCCTATAATTTTGTTCCTATGTGTGTGTGGGGAGGGGGGAAGTAATTTTGTAGCGACTGATTCAAGACTACCATCAAAAGAAACGAAATTAACCTTGTGTTGTTATGTGGTTTGTGGGAAAGGGAAGGGAAGTAGATGTTCATACTCTGAAATGGGAGCTTGCACAATTTCTCAATATTTTGGTCAAACTCCAGTTGTTGTTTCAGTACATTATTCTTTAAATTCTGCACATATCTGTCTGGGCAATGCTGGGTATATTTTCTAGTTGATCATATATCAGTGATAGCTATATTAATATAATCTTTTAAAAAAAGTTTGCTAACCTGCATTTTCTTTATCATCACTGTCAAATCCCGCATAGGTCTTTTCAACCTGGAATACATTCATGTATGTATGTAGAGAAAAATAAAATATTATGTAATATGCATATGTAAATGTATCATATAGGCTTCTTTTTTTTAATCATTAGAAGAAGAGTAGGTGTCAGAGTAGAAGGTTGCTTCATGGCAGCTGTGAGTGCATCTATTTTCAGTTTAGTTTAATACAGACAATAAGAATTATCCTTTTAAAGGAGGAAAATATTCCCTTATAATGAACATTCCACTCCCAACTGAAAATTGAAAAGGAACTAGGAATTTATTTCAATGTAATTTTTAAAAGAGAGCAGATAATTCACTTTTTTTTTCTTCCAGGTTTTCTAAAGTGGATAGGTGGTTATGAGTTGGTGGCACAACACTATCATTTCTTATAAATAAGTGACTTTACTAAATACAAATAGACAGCTGGAATACGGGACTTCAGCAATGTCATAACCACACCCACAGAAAATTGTTTGGCTACTAAAAGCAAATTAAAGGAAAAATCAGGCCGAAATTTCACATGCGGTCTCTGACTACCCAGGTAAGAAATATTGACTATATTGGGTGTGGTTTGGTATGGCCACATCCACAGGAAGTTGTGTTTTTTTTTTTTACTATAAGAATCTATTCTAAGGATCAACCTGGCTGAAATTTGGAATGTGGTTTCCAAGGAACAAGGTGGGCATTATTAAGCATGTGCAGATGTAGCAATGGGTGTGGTTTGGTCATGACCACACCCATAGGAAGTTATTTTGATTACCAAAAACTAATTTATATTGATCATGCTAAAATTTGACATCAATTCCCACAAGGTGAGTGTTATAAACAACATTGGGTGTGGTTTGGCTATAGCCACACCCATATGAAGTAGCTTTGCTATAAAAAGGTAATCAAAGGGCCAACTTGGGTTAAATTTAGCATGTTGTTTAAAAGGAACTGGGCAAGCGTTATTAAGTATGTGTTGGAAATGGGTGTGTATTCATCATAGCCACACCCACAATAAGTTGTTTTGGCTGCCATAAGCTAATTAATCAACAAATCAGGTCAAAAACTAATGTGTGGTCTCCAAGTAACAGGGTATTACTGACCACATCAAGTCTGGTTTTGGCTGTGTGTGTGTGTGTGTGTGTGTGTGTGTGTGTGTGTGTGTGTGTGTGTGTGTGTGTGTGTGTGTGTGTGTGTGTGTGTGTGTGTGTGTGTGTGTGTGTGTGTGTGTGTGTGTGTGTGTGTGTGTGTGTGTGTGTGTGTGTGTGTGTGTGTGTGTGTGTGTGTGTGTGTGTGTGTGTGTGTGTGTGTGTGTGTGTGTGTGTGTGTGTGTGTGTACTGTACAATGTGTTTGTTTTTTAAAAAATTAACATCACATATTGCCTGACTTTGTTGTCCTTTTTTTTTTTTGGTTTTTTTTTTTTTTTCATTACCTTTTTTTCTTCTTTTTTTTTTAAATTTTGGGTTTTGTTATGTGACATTCAGCTACAATCACTTAGGAGGTATAACCATTTTTGAAATTATTTAATTAATTTTTTATAAGTTCCCAATATTAACTTATAAAAATCATTTAATTAATTTTTTAAAAGTTCCCAATATTAACCAGAAGAACTATCTTACTCTACTTTCTTGCTGGGAGTTTTGCATGAATATACCAATGCACTGCTGAACTTTTGAATATAGAGACCCTAAACTTAGCTTTCATACACAATTTGACAAGGGGAGTAACTTGAGCAATGTTAAAACCCCATATTAGGAATGTGGGGCCTCCAGACATGAAAACGGGATATTAAGTGAGCGTGGTTAGTTGAATCCTGACCATCTATCAACATGATCATTTCACCTACCTCTGCCTCAGGAAGTACCTATTTAATATTCGAACACATTATCGTTATGGACTGATGGATGGACGATGGACAGACGTACGCTTTCTTTTCATATACGAAAACTATTAAAACTACAACAATGCCTTATAATTTAGCTAATAATATATAACTTTACAGCTAGCAGCAGACAGTTATCATATTTAAGTTTTTACCTGAAACCTAGGTTTTTGACCTAAAATACCCTTTCTGTATTTTTTACCTATTTCGACCTAAATATTGAATAATCTGTTCTATCATGATCTTGTAACTTTTGAAAGATTTTAAGAAGGCCTCTTCTCACACATTTCTGTGCAATCAAATCTGCCACAACCTTTGATTACACCCTCAATCCAAAGACATTCGGATCAAAGGTTCAACAGTTCACTCTGAACACTTTAATGATGTAAAGAGAGTGTTACACATTCCATATCCAGAGGATAGAGGAGCAATGCACTTGAGAAATTACAAAGTACATAAGGGTTGTGTTCTGCACAGAAATCCAGACATCTCTTTACCATGAAAAATTGCCAACATACTTCATAAAAATATCATTTCCAACAGACAGCACAGGTTTTCAAATATAGAGAGTCATCAAATTGCTTTAAAAATCACCATGCATTAAATTATCATGAGAATGGTTTGCTTATTTGTAACCTATTTCAAGTTTTTGACCTAAAAAAAGAATATTTCAACTTTAAAAAAAGATGCAATCTGATCCTAAATTGACACATTCCAATGTTATATGAAATATCACTAGATACAGCTTATAAAGAACCAGCATTGTAGCAGATAACCATTACAACTGACTAATATAACCAAATTATGTTCATGCAGGCAAGAAATCTTAAAAGATAGGTGTAGCTATGATCATTTATTCAGTTTTGTGGTAGTTTATAAATTACGGCATTGCGGCATACCAGTATGATTACCGTGGTCATTTTAATGATTTCCTCTTTTGTACTTTGCCTCTTGCTGTTGTTAAGTTGAATGAAAGTATTCCTTTGTTGTGGGGTTCTCTGGGGAGTAAGCAAAGTGCTAGGCTTTGGGACTATCAAACACACCACAATAGATTTATAATTTATTTTATGACTTTTCACTAGTGCACCAAAATACTTTCTGTGTTGTACAGTGTTGATAACTTTTACCGAGTTATATACCATTATTTAGGAGCAAATTTGCTAGTTTTAGCTGATTAGTGGTTACTCTACTGTGATCTGAATTTTTTTCCTATCTCTACCACTGGCTTGAATAACTTACCAGTTGAGGTTCCAGTATTTTTATAAAAAAAGGAGGGGGGTTAAGCAATTTAGATTCTAGTGTTAATTAATGTAAATTTTAAAGCAAGTGTTATCTATATATATAAAATATGGAAGCATTTTTATTATAGCAAATTGTGGACCATTTACCAACCACTGCACTAAATATATTATATATTCAAAATCATGTGTTTTGTTTTTCTACATTGTTCTTCAGGTATGCCAGCCAAGATAAAATTTTGCATGTATGGCCCTTGCATGTTGGGGAAGGTTTGTATCTGCTTAATATTTGGAAAATCTTTTATTTTTACCTCATGTCACTGGAGTTGGTTTTCTATGTTGATTTTGGAAGTGAAAGGTTTATAATCGGTAAAAGTGTAGTCTCTCTGAGTCTAACCACATCTAAGGTTATTCTCATGGCACCAAACCATTTACCAAATGTAACTGACTAGCAAGACTAAGCTCTTGTATAGTTACCAAAGTTATACCATGCATGAGGGATAAAAATTGTTCAAAGCCTTAAAGAAAAGGCAGGTAATTGGCACAGAAAGCCGTAACTGCAAAAGGGTGAAGCAGTCCGGTTCAGAAGTAAAGATTTTTTTTTTTTTAACTAACAGAGCTCATCAACATAGCCCTACTTGGCCAGTCTCCATCAGATCTGTATGGCTCAGGGGCAGAGTAATGTATATCCTTCTATCTATCCATCTTTTTGTATTTGGTAAATCATGTTTATTGTTTGCAAACATTATGTTCATTAATTGAATCATCCATATCATATATTTTTCAATATAGAGATAGTGGATTGAATTGGATCCCTTTGGCTCAGGCTGATTGCTGTTTCTTTGTGAGGCAGTTGTGGTATTTTATCTATCTATCTATCCTTATTGATTGAATCATAGGAATGAAGAGATTAATTTTGTCATGTTTTAATATGGAGATTAGTCTTGGTGATTGTATTTGTCTTTGAGTACAACTTTACAACTTTAGTACATTTGGTGTTGTGATTGGGAATCACTCCATGCTTACGATTATATTATCATCCACAAATATGTTTCTGGCCCAGGCAATGCTGGGTATATGCTTCTAGTTTAATATAAATTTAGTATGTATTGCTAATTCTGTGTATATGGGAAGGGTTTTTTTTATAATACACTATTAGCAATTAAATTTGGCTTTTAAATAACTAGGGATCTATTGCATAACAAAATTTCAAAGTAATAGAACTAGAAAGTTATGAGAGGGCTTTCACGAAAAATATCCTTCTTGGGCAACAACGGGGAAAATATATCAATGACAGCTTTATAATTCAAAATAATATCATTATGAGCAAAAGCATTACATTTTTCTAGTCCCATTGTTGATCTTTTGGTGTTTTATATGCTTTTGAGTGGACTTGGCTCGCTCTAAAATTTGTTGCATTGAGTCTTTTGGAAAGTGAGATGGATATTCCAGATTGATTAGCCCAAAAGGAGTCCTCAGCCAGTAATGTTCAACTGTATATTCAACAATTTCACACCAAGTGTTACTAAATATATTTTATTCTTAGTTAGCTACTGTAGTAATGATTTAGACTCAGTCTGATTTAAGGAAGACACACCATCTTTTTCAAAGGGGGGGGGAAGAGTAATTGCCTCCTTCGACAACTCCCCCCACCCTCCCCTGGATCCACCTTTATTTACAAATCAGTTCAAACATAAACTCATAATTTTAACATGCTATGACAGAATTTTTCTTAGTTCAAAGAAACTTTTCATTCAATCATATAACTCAATAATTAATAAGGTCAACAAAAACACTACATCAAATGCCTACTCACACATCTCATAACAGTTTTTCCACCTATTTTAGAACTTGGGGCCTTGAAAGAGGTATTGAAATTCCTGCATTTGAGTGTTGACATCTGTCCTAATTAGTCTCATTACAAATGTACAAACTAGTTCAGTTCGTTTTACATCTTACTAGAAAATCCTACCTAGGGGCAATTTTTCCGTTGGTCTTTGGCCTCCTGCAGTTATACTCTTGTTCAGTTAAACTTATTGTTTTATGGGGATTCTCACATCTCCCCCCACTCCACAAAAATAGAAATAACCTTGTCCCACCAAGTTTGGTGGGGCTCCTTCCAAAGCCAACCCATCCACCATCCCACCCCCCCCCCCCTACACACACACAAACAAAAACAAATGGAAATAACCCTTGGGGGTAATAGAGCACCTATCCATCCATCTCACATTTAAAAAAATTGGGAGGGTCAAAAAATGGAGCCCTTGAGTCTCCACCCCCTCCCTCTTTGAGGGAAGAAGAACCAATAGAGTTTACCATATTGTCTGGAATGAAACATATGAGACCTCCCAACTTCTTTATATCATCAGGACATAATCATGCATGTTTTTCCTATTTCTGCCCCCATAGGGGGGCTGCATCTCTAATAGGCCATGTTATGTCAATTTCTAAAATCCAAAGGTGCCTTGATGGTCACCCTGGTCCCAAATGATAACCCACCAATTATGGTCAAGCTCCATCCAGAACTGTGAAATTAGTATATTCCCCCCAAAGGGGGCCAATATTTAGAAAAACCAAGGGTGACATGGTGGTAAACATGATCCCAAATGGAAGCCTACCAAGTTTGGTGAAGCTTTTTCTAAAACTATGGGATGAGAACATACCCCCAGAGGGAGGCTAAGGCTATAACAGGCTATAGGGGCCAGATTTTGAAATACTAAGATTGCCTAGGTGGAATTTCCGGTCCTAAATTAAGCCCACTAAGTTTGGTTTGGATCATTCCAAAACTGTGGGAGGAGTAGTCGGACAAATATATATACATAGATTTTAGCTCCATTATATATAGATATATGGGTCGGAGGTAGTGGGGCATTTCTAAAGTAAATATTATGTCCAAAGTAAATATTATGAGTGTATCTTTAGTAATCAGTGTCCTTATGAATTCTCCTGGGTTATAAATCATTGATGTTATATAAAATATTATTATGCACCGCTAGTACTTAGCATCCATTTGAACTTCATGTGTGATCAGATTAGTGTGGTTTGTAAACATAATCACATTTGAACTTAGTTGTTACTCATGAATAGGAAACTACTCTATGCTCTAGATCTATCCCTAAAAATATTCTCTCAAAACCGGTCCAGTGGTCATCACAGCTGTGGTATCACACATTTCTTTATAGAAATTGGTGCAGATTCAATGGCCAGGTAGTATAGTCAATACTTAAAGATTATATTAAAAGTGGAGGAAAACTGTCCAAACAATCAAATGACATTCTATTATATGTATGCATCAATTAATAGTATGAAGAGGAAGTGAGTTTACAATCAAACATAGCTTTACCACATTCCTCCCTACTAATACACTGGTTCATGCCAGTATTATCATAACTTTAGTCTATCAGGACACTTACTGTCTCATGCAGGATAATGATATGTAGTTTCTTGAAGTGAATTAAATGCTTCAGAACTAGTAGTAGACGTGACTCTTCATGAGTTGGTTGACTTGTTGATGATGGAAGTTCAAGTTATAGATCAGGATCAGCAATTGTAGGAGAACTGTCTGGTTCAATCAGAGAATCTGAGTTCATCTGATTTGGCTCATCAAACTCACTCTGAGTTTTTTATTTTTTAAACGATCTCAGTTGATCCACGTGTCTCCACAAGGTAAGAAAATGGTCCAAGTTTCTCTATGATGAATCCTGAGACTCAATCTGGTCCAGGACGGAAATTCCTAGCCATCACACTTTGACCAATAACCACTCATGGGATTTTGCATGTAGATCATGAGCAGTCTTCTGCTGTCCTTGCTTAGTTAACACATGTGAGTCACAACTCGGCTTCAACAGATCAAGTCTAGTGCGAATATGCCTATGAAGAAATAGTGAACTTGGAGTAACTCCTGTTGTGGCATGTGGAGTCATTCGATATTTCAGTAAGAAACTTGGTAACCCTTGAACCAGTGGTCTTCCATCTTGCTGACTTGCTTTGAGTGCTTGTTTCAGCGACTGAACAAATCTCTCTGCTAAACCATTCGATGCTGGATGATAAGGTGCACTCCTGATGTGTTTGATTCCATTCATTTTAGTTAACGTGGCAAAATTATCAGGAATGAATTGAGGCTCATTGTCAGAGACGACGTGATCCTGTAACCATATGCTGCAAACATCTGTCTCAGCACATCCATTGTCTTATTCACAGTGGTAGATTACATCATGGACACTTCAGGTGGCCATTTTGAATGCTCATCCACAGTGACAAGAAACATCGTTCCTTGAAATGGTCCCACAAAATCTACATGGATGCGTTGTCATGGTTTCTCTGGCCAATACCAAGGATATAAGGGAGCCACTGAAGGTTGACGCCTTACAGCTTGAAATTGTGAACATGACCTTGCCTTGTTCTCTGTGGATTTGTCTAGACCTGGCCACCACATGCAAGACCTTGCAACAGCCTTCATTCTTCACATGCCTGGATAATCTTGATGCAACTCTTCCAGGAGCTTGTCCTGCCACTTCGTAGGAACCAACACTCGAATACTCTGAAGTAGATAACCTTTTTCAATGGATAACTCTTCTTTTCTCATCCAAAAAGAATAGAAAACACCTTCAACCTCACTTGGCAGCCATCTCTAGTGTAGTGAAGCACCTTGCTTAGGACAGGGTCAGTCCTACTAGTGGCTTGTAACTGTACGCCAGTCACTGGTAAAGCTTCAGTTTATGAGATGTTGAATATTCCAGGTTCAGTTAAGCTTGGTGTAGTGGTGGTAAACAAAGGAAATCTTGAGAGTCCATCAGTGTTGGCATGGGCTTTGGTCATTTTAAATTCAATATCATATTGGTAGGATGCCAATATAATAGCCCATCTCTGCAGGTGTGCTGCTGCCATGAGTGGTATCCCTTTTAGGTCACAGAATACACTGCAATAGCTTGTTGTCAGTCACCAGTGTAAATGGACGACTACACAAATACATATGAAACTACCTCACTTCAAAAATTAAAGCAAGAACCTCTTTCTCCAACTGAGCATTGTTACTATTGCTTATTGACAATGTCCTTGATGCAAATGCAATTGGTTGTTCCACACCATTTGGCATTAAATAAGAGAGGATTGCTCCAATACCATAAGGAGAGGCACCTCCAGCCATCCTAATGGGTAAGATAGGATCATAATGTACCAACAAATTGGATGATAGCAATCTTGCTTTGGCTGCATTAAAAGCCACTTCACAGTTTTGACAATTTCCAATAAGTATCTGGTGTAGAAGTAGATTCAAAAAAAGAATGAGAGAAGAAAGGTTGGTGATAAAACTAGCATAATAATTCAATAGCCTCAAAAATGAACATAACTTTTGGATGTTAAGTTGTATAGGTGCTTCACAGATAATTTCCAATTTGCTGTCCATTGCATGGATGCCATCAGAGTCAATCCTGTGACCTAGGTACTTGACAGATGCACTCATGAATTTGTACTTGTCCGGCTTCACTATTACACAATATTCTTTGTTTTGTCTAGAACCTCTGTGAGATTCTGCAAATGCTCCTCCTCAGAGGTACCTGTGACTAATATGTCATCCTATACTGATAGAGCTAGTGGTGTTTATCTATCTATCTATCTATCTATCTATCTATCTATCTATCTATCTATCTATCTATCTATCTATCTATATATCTATTTATTTATTTATTTATATGTGTACAATAAACTGAAAAATGGCTGTAAGGATCCTGCTGAAAATTGGCAGATATGATATTCAGGTAAGCAAAAGTAACCTCGGCTATGTTTCATTTGTCCAAACCCCATTGTTTAAGACTGAAAGAAGCCCAAAAAAGGCTCTTCCCTGTCTAGCAAGCAATGTGGCCAAAGACCACTATTGCATGCTATTCTATATAACAAATGACATCTGGTATACCTTGTAGCAAGGTATCTATGGTTTACCAAACATGGTTTGTGCAGAGGCCACCCCAAACAGAAGTGGTGTATAATGATACAATTCACGATGTGTACTTACAGTGACAGATTTACGAGAACTCTCCTCGAGAATTAGTTGTTGGTAAGCATGCGAGTGATCAAGGGTATTGAAACTCTTTCCACCAACTAAGGTGGCAATTAAATCTACCGTACATGGGAGGGGATATTGATCCAGCTCTAAACAAGATTGATAGTGACCTTGCAGTCCTCACAAATCTTTACTCTGTGATTTTCTTCAGAACGACAATGGGTGCTGCCCACTCACTAAAATTAACTTTTTCAACCATTCCAGCCTCTAATAATCTATCAAGTTCATGCTCTACAGCATCTCTCAAGGCAAAGGTACGGGTTGAGGTTTACAAAACTTTGGCTTTGCTGAGTCAGCAATAGAGAGCCTGGCATTAAACTGCTTAATGGTGCCCAGCTCATCAGTAAATACCTACTTGTAGTGATTAAGTAACACTGGTAGGTCCCTGTTTGGGACTTGAGACAAAGCCTTAATACTAGGCCTCTCCAAATGAATGCACTGCAAACAATTTCTCTCTAACAATGTAGGGCCATTCCCTTTAATAACTACCAAATTTAATTGTTGTGGTTTACGATCCTGGTATTGCACATAAACTCTCCACTCTCCAATAACACATACACTCCCCAGTATAGGCCTTCAAAACCATGTCTGACTTTGAAACCTATGCTTCCGAAAAACATGAATGCAACATCACATCAGAAATAACTGATACAACTGTCCCAGTATCCAATTCCATTGTAATAGGTTTCCCATTTATGCTAATTATCCCTTTGAGTGGGTGTGTGGTGGCTGTGTTGCTCACAGTTAATAGAGACATTTCACTTTTGTGCTTTGGATTATCATTTACTTGTGGTTGTGCAGTGTCAACCCACCTAGTTTGGCAATCTGGAGAATTTCTTGACTTCTTCAGATTAGAAAACTTCTTGTTTGAAGAATGGCATGCAGAATTTATATGTTCCAACTTTCCACACTTGTGACACTTGCCATCACGAAAACAGCACTCCTTGCTCCCATGTCCAGAGTGTCCACACCTGTAACAGGTTTGCTTACTCTTGGATTTAGCAATGTTCATAAGTGCAGTAGCTGCAACAGATCCTTTCAGCTCTTTAGCATTCTTATCTGCTGCTTCCTTGCTCACCTCTACTTTCAGAGCATGAGCCATGGTATGTTTGTCTTCAGCTAGAGATCGCTTTTGCATAGCCTCATTGCACAGACAGCACACAAATCTGTCTCTGAAGGCTTCATCAAATCTATCTGCCTTGAACTCGCAGTGAATTGACAGACGCCTTAAATCTGCTGCAAAATCAGCAACAGACTCACACAGAGCTTGACTTCTTCGGTAGAAGTGGAAGAGCTCGGCTATAACTAAAGATTTGGGCTCATAGTGTGCCTTTAGCAGTTTTCTCAGGTCCTCATATGATTTAGACTTGGGAAGATCTGGTGCTAACAGACTCTTCAACAGAGCATAAGTTTTAGCTCCAACAGCTGACAGTACAGATGGAACCTTCTTTCCATCTTCCATACCTGTGGCCAATATATGCATCTCTAACATTTCAAGGTAGACAGAAATATTTTCACACCTGGAACCTCTCATAGGAAATATGCCTTGCCATAATCCTGAACTCGTTGCCAGATGTGGTATCGTGGGTCTCTTTATAGAGATTGGTGCAGATTCAATGGCCAGGTAGTATAGTCAAGAATTAAAGATTATATAAAAAGTGCACACAGGGACAACTATCCAGACAATCACATGATATTCTATTAATTGCGTACTTCAATTAATAGTAGGAAGAGGAAGTGAGTTTACTATCAAACATAGCTTACCACAAGAGCGACGATTGGTCCAGGCATCTGGTAGTAGATGCATCACGCACAAACAGGTGGACGTGCACACACCTCATGAATTATAGTAAGATGAAAGCAGACCCCTTACTTAATGGGATTGCTAAGTTAAAAAATTAAGACTAATCTAACCTTGGGACCTCTTGTTCTTGATACTATTGTTCATTAATTAATTTGAAGAATTTGTCTTGGTGGATTAACCACTGCCTAAAAAATGACATTTGGCGAGTTTTATGATTAGTTTGAGCAGTGGGTGCATTCACATGCCAAAAGCATGCCAAATAATTTATACATGCTAGAATAAATATTTCCATGCCAGGCTGATTTGAAAATATGCCAGATTTATGTTAGTTTTATTTTTTGGTATGAAATATGCCAGTTGGCAACACAGGTGTTGTGCATTTATAAAACATTTTTATCCCAGTTTTTTGTTGTTGTTGATTCCATGATTTGTTTGTTTCTATTATTATCATTTTTCCTTACTAAAGAAAGACTTGTCTAAACTCGTTTGAACAGTAAATTAATCTAAAGTAATATATCATATTCCTTCCCTGTTTTGTTGTGGGTTATCCATGATCATGACTATATCTTTCGCAGAAGCAGCATCAAAAGAAATCATTATCGTCTTCAATCACATTACACCTAAAATGATAGTCATAAAACAACTCACAGCTTTTTGCACAGGTGTGTTCAGAAGACGTCCACCAGAGGGTGAATCAGTAATATAGAAAGGGTGATAATTGGCTGCATCATTAGGGTCATCTCCTCCACCAATGATGAAGATGTATGTATTACCACGCTGTAATACCAGTTCAGGAACAAGGTTTCCATCAATATACCAGGCTACACCCCAACCCACCTGACCTGTACATATATATATATATAAAATAAATGTATATTTGATATATAGTATATCTCTCAAAGACCAAGGAATATAATACCAACAAAAAAAAAATTATCTCACAGAGCAATTTTGGGACTTTATAAATATTAAATGTTAAATAATTTTTGAACTCACTATGTGTTTTCATTTCACTTTTAATGCACAGGTAATGAATAAATTGTACACAAAACAATGCACCAAGTTAATTTTAAAGCTATATAGTGTCCATGGGAACCTCAACCCCTACTCCCCCCACCCCCCCCCCCCCCCCCCCCCCAGTCTATATAACTGGCAGTGAGATTTTCTTCAGGTTTAAACTCATGCCTTTGCAAAACTGCTTGAAACACATGCAATATCTGGTTGCATCTATTGTGTGTGTGTGTGTGGGTGGGCGGGGGGTGTGTGTATTTGTTTGTATGTATGTATGAAAGTACGCACACAATCATGTATGATGTATATATGCACGAATGTATGCACGAATGTATGTATGTATGTATGTATGTATGTATGTATGTATGTATGTATGTATGTATGTATGTATGTATGTATGTATGTATGTATGTATGTATGTATGTATGTATGTATGTATGTATGTATGTATGTATGTATGTATGTATGTATGTATGTATGTATGTATGTATGTATGTATGTATGTATGTATGTATGTATGTATGTATGTATGTATGTATGTATGTATATATGTATGTACGTATGTACATATGTATGTCCATATGTAATGTACATATGTAATGTACATATGTACTTATGTATGTATGTATGTTCAAGCATCATGGCCAAACCCTCGGACCAAAAGGCCGGAATTTGGCATGTGGTCTCCAAGTAACCGGGTGAGCATTATTAACTGCATGTAAATGTGATAGTGGTTGTAGTAATGTGTGCGGTCTTTGTCATAGCCTCATCCACAGGAAATTGTTTTGGCTGCCAGAAGCTAACCAGAAGACCAATTAGGCCGATGTGGTCTCCAGGTACACGGGCATGCATTATTGACCACATATAGGTGTTGTTTGACCATAGCTACACCCAAGTTATTTTGCTATCACAAGATAATCAAAGGAACAACTAGGCTGCAATTTGCCATGTGGTTTCCAAGGAACTGGTTGGGCATTTTTGAGCATGTGTGGGCATGGTTTCATCATTTGCATGAAATTTTTTTATCTTTAGTTTCAGTTCAGACTGTGGTACAATATGCTCATACATAAAATACAGTAGGTATTTCATATTTTAATCAAGTGAATGAATCAATCAAATTTCATTATAAACACAATGATCCATGAAAGAACAGATTTACCTTTGCAAAGTAATCAAGTGCCATGATTTTTAAGTCAATCTTTCTGCCCACTTTGTGAGGAATTCTTAAGTTGATATATATTGAACAAACAATCAAAAAAAAAGTAGCTGCAAGTCCAGCTAAGAAATATCTGATGCTTCAGGATAACTGAGGAACAAAGATAAAAAGTGAAGGGTGGGGGGGGGGGGGGGAGTGGGCAGGTCCATCATACCCACTTGGCACACTGGCCACTTGCCCAGGGGCCCAACCAACATAAGGCCCCATGCTTATCTATGTATGTTGTGACTTGGGGAAGTTAGTGGGAGAATATATATATATAACTGAGTTTAGCTTGCTGCTGGGTCATACCAACTAACTAAGGTCTAGATATCTGAGCAATCTAGTAAGCTATATAACTAGAGATGCCAAAAATACACCAAGGCTCATTCTAGGCAAATGTTGTTTTTTTTGTATCTTAGGCAGTAACAAAGTTAAAAGCTACTACTCTTTCCTTTTTTTCAATTTTTTTTTTATTAATTTTTTTAAAAAATTTATTATTTCTTTTTGTTTTGTTTTTACTCCTACCACCCCCCCCCCCCCCCCCCCCCAAACGGACCATCTGGAATTATAAAATAAATATTTTAAGAATTTTGTGATTAGTTATATGGGTAGGGGTGAGAGAGAATGAAGGGGAATAAGGAATTGGGGGGAAGGAAAGGAAAGGCAGGGCAATAGAAAAAGAGGAAACTATGATGTAAAAAAACAAAGAAAAAAACCTGACCTTGGTGGGGTTTCAATTAGCAAACCCCAGTTCTAAATATCCATTTTTGGCATTTTAGCATGTAAACCCACAGAAAGTGGTATGGTCATGTGGTGCTCAGCCAAAATTCTCATGCTACCATCAGTCAGTCAATGATGAAGATAATGAAGAGTCACCAATATATAGCGCTGAGGATACTTGCTATGATAAGATTAATGTGCATTCATGACTGCACAGATAAATGAGTCACTACAACAAACCAATCAACTTAATTATCTGAGAAGTATTTCAAAATTTACATACATGAACTAAATAGGGCTAGTTGCATTTTAATGAATTTTTGACGATAAATTAATACATTAACGCATGACTTTATATCATTTCTCCTCAATGTATTCAATGGTAGCCATTTTGGATTGCTGATTTAACATTCATGCAACAAGATATTTTATACATATAAGTCATTTTATAAATACATATGGTTGAACTAATTGAAATAACATTGCAAGTTATATAGACGGGGAAATTGGGGTGGTGGGGGGAGCAGAGGAAACCATGTCGGTATCTAGCCCATGATGTATAATGTATGCTTCAAGAGAATAGTGAATTATTAAATGTTCCTGCACTGGATACTAGCTCACTACTTAAAATGTATAAATAAATATGTAAAGCTTATGCCATACTTTTAAATAGTTAATCTGCTATGGAAAAAGATCTTACCAGTGATAGCCATATAGCCACGATCATTGCCACTAGGGCCAATAGATGTTATCAATTCTGTGTTATTCTCCAAGTAAGTCAATTTTTTGGCAAAGAAAGGATCACACATCTCACAAGTGATGGTTACATTTTGACAGTTGTTGAGGGGACTACGACCAAAGTGCAGGGGGGCAGAATCAGCTGGAGAGTGTGGGGGGAGGAGGCGTGTGACAAACAAGATGAGCAAAAGTGGTTTGCAACATCTTTGAAGTAACAAAAACAAGAAATGTCTAAAACTGAATCAAAAAGTGTGTGGATAGACAATAACTGACAGCTTCACACCATGCATGCACACACAAACATATATACACACTATAACATTGTCCACATATCTACACAAATAAAATATAGCTTTAGTCAGGTCACATATAGTTCTTTGTATATCCCGAAAATAATTAACATGTCAATTTAAATGATCAACATTGCACATACCATTGGATCTTGTGAAATGTTTGAAAGCTGTTTCTTCTACGTCACCTACAGCCCACACTATGTACTGACTATCGTCAAGGTCAAAAGACAAGTCACAGTTTGCATCAGCTATAAAATAATAATCACAAAGAGAAAAGTTCAGTCACAAATAAGAAAAGATAGATGAAAAGAAAAAATGCTGCAATTCTAAATTCTATTTTACAATCATTTCACTTGAATTCCAAGTGCTCATTTCAATCCAATCAGCCTAACACAGTGAACTACTTTTGTAAAAGTATCTAACCCCCTGTGATGCAGCACAAAGAACTTGTTAAGGTATGATTAATACATGATTTTAAGATCTTCATCTCACATTAAGACACCTATAAAAAAAACTCTTATGGAATAAGTTTGGAACCTGTCAGTACAAGTGGTAATATGTGGAACTATTGGTCTGGAGAAACTTTACTCTATCCAGAAGTTTCTCACAAATTACATGAACTAGATAAGTACCTGCCGTAGGGGTGGATTTTCAGTTGGTCTTTGGCATGCAGGGTGAATTTTCACAAGCTAGTATGTATAAAGTTGGTGTCTCTGTTTGTTGTTGTCAATTCAATGCTCCGAGGTTTGGTCGAAAATGAACCAAATTTGGTGTGCATATTCAGAGCATTCGATATGAAGAAATTTATTAGATGAATTTTAAAAAGTGGTTCAACTTGTGAGGGGAAAAAAAGTTTCCATAAGAAAAGGGCATAAAATTATATTTTTGTGGTCAAAGCAGTTGTCGTCCAAGCTGGAAGTCCAAGGTTTTATTTGCCCAAGATAAATTTTTTCCAACTTTTTTCCAATGCTTTCTTTTCATTCTTTTCTTCGGTCTTTTTTCTTCTCCCTTATTCATTCCTTTTCCTTACTTTTCATTTAACTCAGGTTTAAAGTACACTATTTGTATATGTATCTGTCCACTACTGGGGCCAAAAGCAAGCCTGTTTTTAGTGTGAGGGCAAAGATGGCAGCTGCTCCCATTAAATTTGGCCAAGAGTGCCCTTTTTTTTTTTTTATAAAAAGTGCACTTTTTTAAAAAGTCCCACTTTATTACAAAAAGTGCCTTTCTTTAATAATGCTGTAACTAAACATTTGAAAAAAACACAACTTTTATGTGTGTTCGTGAATTATTTTTCTACCCATAACATATCCACTATTATAAATTTAATGTAGTCCACAAGAGAGTAGTTGCTCTAAATTATGCTGGTCTACTGCTGTATAATGAGGAAGGTGCTTTAAAAATAAAAAAAAATTGTATAAAACATTTTTGTTTCTGTCTTTCCAACTAGCTAGCTTTTACCTACAATCTATTTATAAGTATTTGGCTGTCTTTCCTCTTTTAATATTAATACAATTGATGGGGTAATGAGGATCAATTTATTGTCTCAACTCAAATTGGAAGTAAAAATAATGACAAAATTTTCATAGGAAGAGCTTTTGTGTATAGGGTGGTTCAAAATTGAGAAAGATGTAGATACCGGATTTGTACTAAGTGAGAATATTAGATGTACAAATATTTTAATTATAATTTTTTTTCCATTGAGTACAAAATGTAAGATTTCATAGATATAATTTTGGAGATTAACGCTGTCCTGGCACGACGAATTGGTAAAATGCACATGATATAGTCAGCAAACATCAGAATGTGGGAATACTTAATATATTGAGGAAGTTCATTCACATGGATTAAATAGAGCATAGGTATACTTCCCTGTGGCACTCCAAATAAAACAGGTAAAATTGTAGAGTGTTAATGATCTGTTGAGACACACTAAAATGTGATAAAAAAGTACGCCATAAACCATAACCACAAGTCCCCTGTTATATCATAAGTAAGGTGTAATTAGAGGGGGTGTGATTGAAACGTGATCACACATCTTTTCTACTAGAAACCAAACTTGAAGTGCTTTACTCAGGAAGCCAAGGAGAAGATTTACATCAATTTTTTGGCTTCCCAAGAAGTTTCTTTCTTGTTGAGCCATTATTTTGATGTATTTTTTTTTTCCTTAGGGTATGCACAAATTGTGCACAAACTGTGCACAAATCTGAACCCAAATTTCACTATGCATGTTTCGTGAGACAATAAATTTTTATCTCATTAAGCATATGAGATCACATTTCAGTCCATAACCCTGTTTGGTGTGACTTGACCATGTTCACTATTCAGGAATCTTGTTAACACCTCATTAAGAAAGTATTTCATGGATTATAGTTCCTACAGTAAAATCCACACTAAGTATAGTTTATATATCAGCTGAAACAAAAAAAAAACCTCATTTCTCGTACAGCACACAGTTACAATGACAAATGGGCTCTTATTTAGCTATGACAAATGGCAGCATAATGAAGACTGGTGGATAAGGTTGTCATGCTATAACTTTATTGTTTTACTTACTGCAGCTTTGGTTTCCTGTATCAATATCAGATCATCATGTCTGTCAAAACTTTCCTGAAATACCTCCAAGAACTTCTTTGGTGACTATTCTGAGAGCTCTGACATACTGTTTAAGTTGTTGTTTTTCTCTGTTAGCATAAAATGCAATGCACTTCTTCAAAGGCAGACTTCAGTAAGCACTTCCAATCCACTCTTACATAATATATACACATTCCTATTTTTCTCTTTTGTCTGAAGTCACCAAATGAGTTATAACTGGATGATACTATAAACTATCAAATCATATAAAATCATCAGAATTACCATATTAATACCTGAGATATAAGTGATTAGGTTTTACCCATATCAGTGCCAGCCATTTAAAATATTATGCTAATTAGGGGGTGTTAACCAATCCTAAAAGGTGTGTCCAAAAACTTATAAGGATGCACATAACCACCCTCCCCCCCCCCCCCCCCCCCACCAACCTTCCCACACCATGAAATTAATTTGGGAAATATTTGAGGACAAACATCACAATGTTAATCATGACACAGTATATCTGCAGTTTTCTATAAAAAAAAGTATATTTCTGACTTGTCGATCTTATCTGTGAGCTTATGCAATGCACCATTGCTATCGCCATACTTACTACTAATCAGCAGTGTGCACATAGTATTATTTGCCGGCTTAAGGATTTGATCTTGTTCACGTCACTCCCTCGTATTAAAGTGATTAAATTTTGAAGTAGCTGAATCACCAACTAAACTATTTTACCCATCCCTATTGTACATTTTCTGTGCCGAAACCTTTAAAGCAATAGTAGAAGGAACATGCTCCATGCACACCTCTTTGCAGATGCTAAGAGTTGATCGCAAGATATAGTTGAAGCTCGAGAGGAAATATAATTTTTAATGATATACTTGACATTCTTATTAAATTTGGTTGGTTGGTTGGTTGGTTGGTTGGTTGGTTGGTTGGTTGGTTGGTTGGTTGGGTGGTTGGTTGGTTGGGTGGTTGGTTGGTTGGGTGGGTGGGTGGGTTGGTTGGGTGGATGGGTGGGTGGGTTTGTTGGTTGGTTGTTTTTTTTTTTGTTTGTTTGGTTTTTTTTTTTTTTTTTTTGGTTTGTTTGTGTGTTTTTTGTTTGTTAGCTTGTCCAGCAACTTTCTCAGAACATTAGATCAAGGAGTGAGGAATTTTAGGAGCTGAGATATGGGAGATGCTTTTTTTGAAGTCATAGCTATAACCATTCTTGTGACTGTCGCAGGGCAACGAGCTGACCCTCCAGATGAACAGTAACTGAGGTTGGTGAATCTCAACTAAGAATATATATATATATCTTAGTAATACCTGTAATTTAATATAACTCTAACAGTATTATGAGCATTGGTTTTATGGAATGTAGTGGTTACAGTTTGAAGTCATTACTGGTACTTTTAACCTCTTACCAGTTCTGTTGAGTCTTGACCAGATGAGTGGTGAATTCATTCAGTGTCTCTGATATCAGTTACTCTATCAAGATAAATTTACTATAATTGATCAAAGACAGCCAGTAGTTGTAAACAACCTGGTAGCAGTGTACCTGAAATCAGCAATCACAGGCAACTACGGTGTAGACCCTGTGACAATTGGTGGCAGGTGACCAAGACCATGAATATAAATTACAGCCCAGTAATGGAATTCTGGCCCCAAAATCCTACATGAAGGATGCTATAAGACAAAATTCTCATGTAACATTTCTAGAACCTTTTAGCTGAATCATCAGATGGCCCTCAATGACCTCAACACAACCTTAAATGACCTCAAAAACATCAAATTGTTAAGTTTGTCCACAAAACTATGAAAATATGGTGCTAGACTTCCAGGATATTTTAAACATGTGAAGCCATTTTAGTAAGGTTATATGACTTTCAAGGCCTAAAAAATGAATTTAGAAGAGTTTAAAAAATGAACCTCTAATTTTTCTTACAATACCCCTAAAGATCACACAAGAGCAGAAAAATCAATTACAACTCAAAATCCATCATCATGGCATTTACATATACAATGCACTAAAATATCATCTCAAATATTTAAAAATGCTCAGGAGTGCTGAAGTTTAATGAGGAATTCTGAACCAGTAGGTTTTCAAAATTTAAAAAAAAAAAAATGTAGAAAAAAATTTGTGCAGAATATACTTTTAGGACATAACAAAAATGAATGTTTGGGCACTAGACTGCCATCGGGATGCGACTGCCATCAGGGATGTAACTCGTTAGAATCTTATCAATCAAACCATATTATATTGCCTACTTAGCACTCATGAAATTATCACAATCAGTGTCTTTTTTGTGATTGCAAACAGCGTTACACCTTTTCTCCAAACTTAAGATGCATAAAAGAAATATTGTAACTTTTTACCAGTAGTGAATGGTCGACTGAAGCTAACTTGCTGTTTCCTGTTCAAGTTTTTCCCACTCACAAAGAACACATCATTAGTACAAGTTCCACGAATGTCCATGGTATCAGAACACACACCTCTACCTCCAAGACACTGCGCACACACACACACACACACACACACACACACACACACACACACACACACACACACACACACACACACACACACACACACACACACACACACACACACACACACACACACACACACACACACACACACACACACACACACACCAACACACACACACACACACACAAACAGATAAATAATAACTCACAAACATACTACTATGAATGAGTTAAAAAATTAATTCCCACCAGTGAAACAAATAAATATTATATAAATTCAGAAATATATATTCCTTTATATATGCAATATAAGTCCATCAACTTAGAAATAATTTTTCTCATTTATCCAGTGACTAACTGATCAAACAGCTACATAACTCATCATAGACTTGGATCTACTCAAGGGGGTAGAGACATAAAAGTTACCCAACATAACCAAATAACACACCTGGACCCTATTTCTACTCTCTAAGTGGTAATCCAATGCATTGGCTCCCCTGGAGTTGTCCACCCAGGCAATGGTCACATCTGCACCATCCATTGAAGTTCGAGTAGGACTTCCACTCAAACCAAAACCCATATACTGGGCAATGCTACAACAAACAAGATATAAGATCACTAAGATAACTGTTTGGGTATAATAGTAAACATGAAAATGCTTTTTTTAAATGCTTGAATAAATTTTACACCAATAAGTATTTGTATCCACCTGCAAACAATAACACATGCTACTGCCAAGGTCAACCCACTCCATCCAACGACACTCCAGAACATTTAAACTATACAATTTATTCAAAGAGTATCAAAATTAAAACTGGGTGAGTTGACAATGCAGTAAATAATATATAACTCATATATGCAATTTTTATAAATTTAAAATCAGTAATAGTTACCACACCATAGTATATTGATGCATACTTGGGGGGTCATATCATCTGGCTGTGCCAGTTAACGCTACTTTTGCACTTTTTTCTGTTCTTATATTGTCTGTAGTATTGACATATTCTAGTCAGTTTTGAGTCTTTGTATCAGTCTTTGTAGTTGTGTATGAGATGTCTTACAAGTATTAATACATTGTTTGAATTTATGACAACACTGGCTCGTACCTTTAAATCATAAAGTTTCTGGTCATGTTGCTATACCCCCACCCCACCCCAACCCCACATGAAAGAAGCTAGCTGTTCTAAAAATTATATGCAGTACAGCCTACGAAATTTGCGAGATCTTTTGGCTCCTGCACTTCCAAGTTGACAGTCAGGAAGGAATGATTCATGTGGCAAAAATGGCCATATGGCTCCTACTGCTTTCGTAAACCAAGTTCCCTTCCTGAAGCTACCTATACAGCAATAGAAGTCTCATAGAAGTCAAAGGATTGGTACTGACCTCATCCTCGTGTCCTTGATGTTGATTATAACGAATTGTCAATTCATACATTGTTAAATGGTTTATTACACTTCAATTTCAGTATTCATCAATGGCAAGTCCTTAAAATTGGTTTCTCACTCGAGCAAACTGGCTTCCCTTAACAACTGAGATGTAATATATAATTCAATAACTAGAAACAGTACAAATATATATTGATACACGTTATTGACTAATAACTATATGAGGTCACTCAGACACTCTCAACCGAATAAAAAATGTACAATAATCACTCCACTAACTAAAAATACAATGTTCTGTCCTTTTATAATTTATGAGCAATCTCCCCTATGATGTCACTATGTTTTCTTGTTAATCATCTGTAATACCAACTCAGGAGGTTTTTCCACATTGGCTGGAACTACCGATAGTGGTAACTGATGAAGTGTGTCTTCATTCCCATGAGCTGTTGTATTACAGAACTTGAGAGTGTACTCATACATTGCTAAAAAGAATGCCCAGCGACATATTCGATCTGATACCTGAGGTGAGATTGCCTTAATCTCACCCAGTAATTCCAACAAGGGTTTGTGATCAGTCACCAAGGTGAATGCATGACCAAACATATAAGAGTGAAATCATTTCTTTCCAAAAATTCAAGAAAGTCCCTCTTCTCTAACTGAGAGTAATTTTTAGCTGCTTTTAGTTAGAGTACAGGAAACATTACCTAGAGAATATTCTGTACCATCTGGCATTTTATGAGACAGAACTGCACCTATTCTATATGTAGATGCATCATGAGTCAAAATCAATTCCATATCTGGGTTGAAGTGTACTAGTAACTGTGACGACATAAGCAATTTCTTTGAAGTTTGAAATAACTTTTTCTGTTGCTGTCCCCACATCCAAGGATGTTCTTTCCACAACAACTGATACAATGGTGCTAAATGAGTGGCTAAATTTGGTAGAAATTTGCTGTAATAAACTAATAGCCCAAGATACAACTTTAGCTCAGTGACATTATTTGGAGCAGGAGCTTCTTCTATTGCTCTGACTTTATCTGGTTGTGGAAGTAATCCAGAAGCATCAATCTGGTGTCCAAGTTAAGTTACAGAAGGAATGATGAACTGACACTTTTTTTCTTAACTCTAAGTCCATACGTTTCCAAACAGTCAAGAACTTTCTACTTAAGTATTCCTCTTATGTGGCACCAGTTACCAGAATATCATCAAGTACACTGCTACACCAGACAAACCTTTCAACAAATTGTCCATAACTCTTAGGAAGTCTTGTGTATTTAAACAGACCTTTGTGTGTGTTTATCACCACACATTTCCTGGATTCTTCATCCAGAGTCAATTGCTGGTATGCCTAACTAATATCGAGAATCATGAATGACTTCCCCTTCTTTAGGTCTGCAAACAAATCTTCAATTCTTGGATCAGAAACCTATCTAATTTGGAAACTGGATTAACAGTCATCCTAAAATTTTCTCAAATCCCCACACTAGATTTATCACTCTTCAACACTGGAACTATTGGGGTAGCACAGTTGGAGAACTTTACTGGCTCTAAAGTACCTTCTTCTATTAAGGCTTGCAAAATCTCTTTCACTTCATCTCTTAAAGTGTAATGAACAGTCCTTAGCTTTACAAAACCATGGACTAGCATTTGGCATCAACTCAATATATGCCTGGAACCCTTAAGTGTACCCTATAACACTTATACTTGTTCAAGAGAACTTCCAACTCATTATTGGTTATTTTATGGATAAATTTCCAATCCAGAGTAATCTCTTTTAACCAATTTCTGCCAAAAAGGGATGGGCCTGTACCCTCCACAAGCAATAAAGGTAAGTTAGCTGTCTGGTTGTGATATGCAACCTTTACCTCAACACGACCCAATACAGAGATAGGTTCCTTTGTATAAGAACACTATCTCACATCTGTGGCAGGCAGTTATCTACCAGGCCAGAACTGATTATATGTGGTTTCTAATATAACCGACTTGGTTGCAACAGTATCAATCTCCATGCATATTGAACAACCATCAAGTTTGACTTCAATTTTCAATGGATCAACACAACCCTTCAAGGAGTTAATATTGTAAATATGACTTTCTACCTCCTCCTCTTCTTCAAGAAGATAGCCTGATTTCTGAGGTGTGCTTTATCCCCTTCTGACGACTTTTGCAGACCTGTTTTGATTGTCCAATTTTCCTACGTAAGTTATATTTAGAATCCTTGAATCTATAAGCTGTGACTAAAAGCACAGGTTTTCCACACCTATAAAACATACTTGATAACTGCCTTTACCAGTGCTCTTTTTAAATGTATTTCTTGCATGCACCTTATTTATGTCATGCTGACTTGCACCATTTCCTGGTGTCCTTCTGGTTGATCTGAGGTCCTACAAATTTGTGCAACTTCCAGACTTCTTGCAATATCCAACACTTTCCCATAGGTTAACTCAGTCTCTGCTAATAGCTTGTTTTGAATCCATTCATTGTTTATCCCACAAACTAAATGGTCACATAGTATTACTTCCAAAATTGGACCAAAATTGCAAAAACACAGTCAGTGAGTGTAACTCGGCAACATAGCTAGATACGTTCTCATATGCTTTCCTCACCAGGCTATGGAATTTGAACCTTTGCATGATCTTTGACAGTCTTGGATTGTACTTTTTTTTCAAAAGCTCCACCAGCTGATGATAGCTTTTCTCTCCTAGTTTCTCTGGCTACAGCAAGCTAGTCAACATTCTGTACGGCTTTGGTCCTACCTCAGACAAGAAAACTGCTCTCTTTTTATCTCCATTAACAATATTATTGGCTACAAAGAAATGCTCCAGTCACTCAACATACTGCGACCATTCCTCTCTCTTTCTATCAAATTCTTCAACCTTCCCAAGAATTGATGTCATCTTAAACCCAGACCTCATTGCTAATTTGCGGTATCTTAATTTAGGTTCTTTTAAGGATTAAGATGGATAACTTTTATAACCAACAAGTTTCACACAAGCACAAGATCGACAAACATGTAACTTACAATTCTGAGTGAGTATGCTCAGTATTAAAAAATGAAATTACTAATCAACAACAATAATGTTAGCAATGCATACACTACAGTACTTAACAACTTTAAATAGTAATAATTGTAATTAAATTGTCCCAGACCAAAATAAATGCAGGCACGAAAATACACAGGCATGTAGATACACAGGCATAAAGACATGCACCCACAAACACACACACATAACACACAAGGTGAAGGGGAAAAACAAGCTTTCACTATGCCGCTCTTAATAATGCTAATTTTGGTGATTTGTGGACATTTTTTGGCCATTTTTTGGCCATTTTTTGGCAAGAAAAAATTGTTCTTTTCGCTCTCTTTCAATCATATTCACACATTTCCTTTTAAGTACTTTAGTAAGGAATAGTGACTTTTTTTTATTTGCACCTTGGGGAACAGATGTAAATTATTCCACAGTTCTGTGCACCTAGTGATGTTATCATTCTCAACACACACGCATGCATGCACAAACCCACCCACCCACCCACACACACCCACACACACACACACACACACGCACACGCACGCGCACACACACATGCACATGCACACACAAAGTGAAATATTAAAAAAAAAAACAAAACAGGTTTTCACTACCAACTCTTAATAATGCTAATTATTGTTTTTTTGTGGACATTTTTGGCCATTTTTGGCCATTTTTGGCCAGTAAACATTGTTTTTTCTTTCTCTTTCAAATATTCACACACTTCCTTTTAAGTACTTCAGTAAGGAATAGCGAGTTTTTTTTTTGTTTGCTCCCTGGGGAACAGATGCAAATTATTCCATAATTCTTTGCACCTAGTGATGTTATCATTCTCAAGACTTACTTTGGGTTCATGCTCTGACATCCCAACAGCATGAATGAAATACTACTGGATGTTCTTTCCACAGTCCAGGCCAACTGAAGTGAAGGATACAAAACCTCACAGTTGTCATGGCCACCAGGACCAGGCACTGGTGGGTCAGTAGATGTGGATCCTGTGTTTATAGTACCACCTGTAACAATAATTAATCTGATTTCATACATATTTTTGGGGGTTCTTACAATATTTGATTCATTATGTTGCATATTGGGTCTCAGTAATCTTACTTTACAAGCCCAGTCCATATCATAATATTACTTGGGCAACATTACATCCCAAAAGTACTATATATAGCATGATCATTGTCACCACTTTAAATTTACCTAGAGAGGGGATATAAACACAAACATGACATTTAGATTTTATTCAATTTGCAATATATTTCAATATAAAAAATATATAGAGCTATGATCTCATCAGACTCTTACTATAATTCACAATTCTTTGTCTGTCTATCTGTCTGTCTGTCTATCTGCATGTCTATCTTTATGTGCGGATTTTAACTCCTTAATTGCTTGAGAGATCTTCAAGAAACATTCAAAGATTGATTAAGGCACCTCACTGCACGTCCTTACAAAAGTTTCATTCAGATTGAGTGGGTATGGCTATAATTTAATCAATGAGTGTGGTTCAGTGACATGGAACACTCTAACTAATGACCAAGTTCAATAAGTTTATTAATTGTATTATGTTTGTTTCATTAATGAAATTAATATCAATAAAGCCTACTTGTTATATCAAGCAAATTAAACTTGTTACTCCAGGTAGCCCACAGAAAAGCTGCAAATAGGGCGGATTTTCTGCTGGTAAATACAAAACAATATATGAATGTATGTGTATGTCAGTGTATATTAAAAGAGTAGTAACCTGTGTTCACTAATACATTTAATATTTACTTCATTTATGATCAGATTAATCTACTATAAAGTGTGAATAGTTTTTCTGTCTGCTTGTCTGTCTCTGTCCATGTTTCACACTGGAATGGTTGAAGTTTAACACATGAAAACATATATATTTAGAATCAGTGTCACCAGAGGAATGTCATGGAATATCTCTATGGACACACCCCTTTCTGTATTCAAAAAAGCCAAAAAAGAACTTTTACTTTAAAAAAAGGAGTTATAGGCCAAAAACTTTGGTATACAAACACACCTTCACTCTGCAAATAACATGGGGTGGGTCCCATCTGGCCACACCTTTTCCTCTTTGAGGGTAGGGCTAAAAATGTGAAAATTGTACTTTTAAAAATACCTCAATATAATCACATGTTCCCTTTTGTTTTAAGTCTATAACATATATCTTCCAAGCAGATATTTTTATTCATGAGCTACTGGTACTCAGAGGGTCTTAAAGTTACTTTGTTGTTGTTGCTGTTGTTCTTGTGACACTTCCTCAGATTTTCCAGTGCTGAAGACCTGGTTTAATCTTTGTCTCCAGTTTCTTTTTTTTTTTTTTTTTTTTTTTCCCCCTTCTTCGTCCTTTTTTTTTTTCTTCCCCTTTTCCCCCCCCTTCCCCCCCTTTTTCCCCTTTTTTATCTCTTTTTCCCTCCTTTTTTTTTTTTTTTTTTTTTTTTTTTTTTTTTTTTTTTTTTTTTTTTTTTTTGTGCACTTCCTAAGATACACAAAAAATGGGAAATTTGCCAAATATGGAAAATTAAAAATACGCAAGCAAGTTATGATTTATACATTTTTAAGCTTGTGACTACAGCCCACCTAAATTGGGCTGTAAAACCACCTGTAGGAGAGGTTATTCGCTAGTAAACTCTAGAGGACTGGATACTGTGTGTTTTTAAGACTAGAAAATATTTTCACTTCTGGCAGAAGTTCTTTATTGCCTGTAATGCACTTGATTATGAAAACTGAACTTCAAGTTCAAAATTTAATGGATGTAGTGAGACATGCAGTGTATGATTCGCATTGACATCATACGGCTCAAAATTAAGACATATAAATGATTCTTGTATGAAAAACAAATGCAGGGCTTGTAGAATATAAAAAAACTCAGAGAAAAATTTCTATACAGTTTCTAATCAATTCGTTTGGGTGATTTTGACAGACACCAATTCACAGAGAAGAAGAGAACAAGATAAGTGGTGGCCTTACCCGTGGGTGTTCCAGGAGGAAGAATTGGAACCTCAGTCGTGGTAATTGTGGTCATACCCTAGGACATTGGATAAAAAAAAGAATAACTACTACTATTAGGAGACACTATGCAGAAAGTTTGTGCAACAAATCAACAACTATTATGATATTACACCTTTTGTATATACTTGGGTAAGGGGTTCAGAGAAAGGGGAAGAGTTACCTTATGCTACCATATACAGTCATTCCAAATATATTTATATGCTAATTCAATTAATAATTTTCTATTGGTATACTTGTACTTACAGCCAGAATACATGGACCATCTCCATCAGATACCTAATTATGTGAAACAATAGCATTAACACTTTTAAAAGCTACATAAAAAAACAACAAACAAAACAACCAAAAAAAACAACAAAAAACCCACGAAAAACAACAACAAAAAAAAACAAAAAAACAACAACAACAAAATATATATGTATATATATACATATGAGAAAAAAAAAAAAAATCAGAAAAAGCCCAGGCCAGGGATTGTACCTTTCAATTTTAACCTGTGCAACCAAAAAAAAAGAAGAAAAAAAGGTAAAAGGTAGGAAAAAGGAATGGAAAATAGAACAATCTTGAAATATACAAAGCATAAGAGCAACTACTATCAGCCATGGAGACTTGTGAACAAAGTGACTGAAAGTCATATATTAGTTTTCCTTTAGTATAGATAGCAATTCTGATCAAGTAAATGTGGTGTATGTGCATCAATTTATGAGTGTGTGCTTTTTTTTCAATAGAAACATTTGTGAACTATGCATCAATGCCACACTTCCCAGAAAAAGAGTCCATCCCCCACCTCCTCCCAATAAGCTAAACTATGACATAGGTGATACATTTGCAGTGACCTTGAATGTGGGCTATCTTGAAGTATTGATGATTTCTTGTGATCAGCTACTATTATTTACTTTTTACCCGCAAGCTCCCAGGGTCTTAAAGTTACTTCGTAGTTGTTCTTGTGACACTTCCTCAGATTTTTTTTCGTGCTAAGGTCTACAGTTCAATTCCTGGTCATGGTTGGGTTTTTCCCCTCTTTTCTTTTATTCTTGTGACACTTCCTCAGATATGCAAAATATGCAAAACATGGGAATTAACAAATATGCTAGCAGGTTATGCTTGATACATTGCAAGCTTGTTTTAAAGAACAATAATTGTTTTACCTCCTCAGAAAGCTAAATTTATCCAAGTGACTTTCTCTGATATGTATACTTTAAAATGATTGCTAAATTTCAGTGGCATCCTTCTAGGATTTTAAATGCCTCAAAAGAATTTTTAATCCCAAAAATGGATTCCTTGACCTGGAAAACATACATTTTGACATCAAAAATTAACCTTCTTTGTTAACTAATAACCAAAGATTAATGATTTTTATAATTTTGGGTGTATTCAGCAACTAAAATATCAAAATAAGTGGTTTACCTTATTGCTATTTAAAATATTTATACGTAAAATTAAAATAAAGACTGTATGACCACATAAATATTTTAACACAAATAACACCTTCATAAATAATCTTGGGAGTGAAATTATGCATTTATGGCCTCCATATTGGATTTGTTGCCGTTATGTACTTTGTCTGCATTTTTCAATGATCACCCCTGCTCATTTTAATCTGCACCTTCAAGTCATATAAAATTTTTCTTCAAGCCTTAGTCAAATAATGGTCATGAAGTCCTATTGTGGGAACTCAACTAATACTCATTGAAATAATCTAAGTCATTTTTGTGATTTTATGCATTTTTTGATTTAAAATGATTTATTAGCAATATCATCTACTTTTCAACCAAAATATTGAAAACTAATATAAAACAATTCATGCAAAACAACTTCACAAAAGCAATCTATTCTTGCCACTAATCACTTCTTGCATAACAAATCCTAGTTCAGCCATACCATAAACATGGATGAAAGTATAGTTTCAGATTAAGATGCTTTGCTTAAATAATTGCTGTAAGATAATGGTTGTACACTGCTTTTTTAATCACCATTATTTGACTAGGCTCAGAGAGGAAATAATACATGCTTTCTTTTGTTTAATGACAACTTTTTTGGCTTTTTGATCCAGAAATTTCTGTTGTTCTGTTCGATCACATTAAAATAAAAATTTTAAAAGTTAGTCAATTTTGATCACTCCAAATAAGTCATAATAATAACAGTAGTAATAGTAGTAGTACAACAAGATTGAACATAAATATTTAATGTTAACAATAAGAAAAATGTTATTATATTATATTATTTGTGTTATACTTCAGCATACCTCTTACTCACTGTGTCAGTATACACCTATGCATGCCAGAGGTCTGGCTTAATTATGTTAGAACTAATATAATATATAAGTCGTGGTCATAAACATTAATATATAATAATTCCTTACGAAAAGTGTCCTTGGTATCTCAATGTGGGTGAAGAATGTTTGAGCAACATTACACCAGATGGTAAAGTTGCCAATGTCACACACAGTAGTCCCAGCAGGCATAGTAAACTCAATCAGTTCATTGCCATCATATGACACTCCAAGCACAAAATTTCCTTGGCTGGTTCCTCCCCTTGAAAAGTAAATTGAATCATCTTACTATAATTCACATTTTGTCTGTTTGTCTGTCTACATGATTATTTGCTCTCTCCTTCCAAACACTTGGGCCTACCACACTTAAAGTTTAAGAGGGTGGTAAGGTTGGTGGTTTATGGCAACTTTAGTAAATATTAGAGTAAAACTCCACCCATAAGGCTGGAAAAACACAAAAATGTGATTTGGCCAGAAAAACTCATGGAACATCAGGTCTAAAACTTGGTATACATACACAACTTGATTCTTAGAGTAACATAGGGTGTGACTACACCTCTTTCTCTTGGTGTGTAAGGCTAAAAATACCAAAAATGGTATTTTGATAAAATACTTGGACCTAGGTAGTTATATCCATGATTCTTTACATATTTGATATCAGTGTCACCAAGGAAACATTCAAAGAATATCTATAAGGTAATACCTCTTCCTCTGTTTGTGTCAAGAAAAGTCAAAAATGATGCTTCTGCCAAACACATCTTTGGAGCTACTGACTTAACTCTTAGTGTGCATACACATGATCCTGGAAGTAACATGGGTATGTCCCACCTGGCCACAATATGAATTTGAAATACTGCAAACTACATAATGCAAACACACTCTAAGTGAGATCAGAAAAATTATGCCCAAATCGCTTTCCTTTTAATTTTCTTCTGTTTGAGCCCTGTAGGCCCATGTATCTGGTATATGAAAGGGAACAAACAAACAAACAAACAAACCAACAAAATATCTCAATTTATATTAAGATATTTTTTCTTGTCTCCGTCCTGTGGATAGGTATTTTTCTAGGTATCATAATAAGTAACTACATAGACATAGTGTGCATGTACATATACAGCTGAGGCTATCTTCATAACATTTTCCTTCAGGTAGTTAGTTAAATGTGGTGACTTCTCTTACATGTTGCTTGGGAGAGGAATTATGATGCCTTCACCAGAAACTACAGATGCAAGTGGTGGGAAGTAGTAGAGGTATGCTCCTGTAGGAAACACAATGACAACTAACAAATGAATATCAGAAGGAAATATGAGTATAGTTATATTATCATTGCATGACTTGTAGTAAAAAAGGAAGAAAAATAATATAATGTTGCACTTTTTCAGATATTACTTGTCATGCAAAGAAAGAAATTTGTTGATATTGGAAGGTTGTAGAAGAATGTGAAAAAAGGGTAAAAAATATAATCTGCATTGTTACTAATTCAGGTGTGTGTCCAGTATTTCGAAATGATGTGTTGAAGAAGAAAAAAGAAGTATGGCACATTAATGGTCTTAGGGTGCTGGTCTCTCTCTCATAACTCTAATATTCAGTCATTCACTAATTTTGCTTTTTCTCCCCTGCAGTATTTCATCAAAGAAATCAACAACAGTGCCGTCATTGTGACATGAGTGACCTTCCAACTACTAACTCAGCATGTTCCATTCAAGGCTAAATGGAAACATCTGGCAGACCTCACACTCACAGATCCAGACTTTGGTCTACCAGGAAAGATCGCTCCTCCTAAGCATGGAATTATTCTCTGAAGTTGTACATCAGGGCCAGCTGTGGGAATGCCTGGTTTTCTCTCTGCATTCTAAACCGATTTTGGATGTGTGCTTGCCGGTAAGACCCGCACATATGTTCTCACTTGTCACCCATTACACATCACATTACTGTTGACACTGGCAATGGTTTACTACAAAATTTCTGGGAGATTGAGGAAAAACATGCTGAACACTTTATTTTCTCTTCCAGGGAATGGTCTGTCATACTGCACTTTTCTCATGATAATTATGGGCACTTTATCGTTCCTCTGCCCAACAAACCTCAGACTAAGCCCCTAGGAGAATAACACTCACAGTCAGTGAGATGATACAAGCCTCTGAGAGACAGATCCTTGTGGTCCCAAGGAATTAATGATGAATTCAAATTGGTGATTGAGAAGGATTTTGAGAAAAAAACATGAGGAATTGGTGCCAGCTAACTAACTTGAGAAACTTGCTTAACAAGTCTCCCTCTACCAATGCACTCTGTTCACAAGAATTCTAGCAGTACAACCAAAGCACGTACAATATTTGAAGTATTATCTCTCTCCTCAACAGGTGTCTCACTCAAAGAAAAATTATTCGTTGGCTCAACAGTGCAGTCTTCCCTCATTAATGTGTTAATATATTTTTATTGCATTGTATTGCCCATACAACAGATATCAATCGCATGTATGGGGGATGGTCATTTTAGGGGACTCACACAAAAATCTTCACAGATCTATTTGTAAGAGGAAGCATTCGAACCTCTTTGTAACTATTGCATAACACAAATCACATTTGGAGCCACTGCATCTTCAAATGCCACCAACATGGCTGTTCAATAAATTACATCTGACTTATCCCTTGAATTTTCAGATTATGAGACAGCTCCCTGAGAAATGAGTCAAACCGGATCTGGTCTTCAACAGAGAGTGTATAGATTATAATGGACAACTGCTGCTGAAATTATGGTCTACATGAAAGCAAGTCATTGTCTAGTTTTATGTTTCCATGTATGTTTCTTTGTCGGTCCAAGCTCTTTATTTTGAACTTGTATTTATTGCATGCTGCTTGAGATGCTATATCTCCCAAACAGAGAACACTACACTTTTGTGGAGCAGTCACAGCACAAATTTTGTTAGTGATGCTAGCGAAATCAAGAAGCTCAAATCTCAACTAATTCAAGGTGAAATCTCCAAGTTTTTCTCTGTCCAGAGTATACAATGGCTATTCATTCTAAAACATGCTCTACACTTGTGGTGGGCTGTCAGAAAAGCTGTAAAGAGCTTCAAGTACTATTTGCACCAAGTCATTGGAAATGTGAAGCTAACATTTCTGAAGATACTGCAAATTAAGCTTGTCTCAACAATCTTTCTCTTATACTTTTCCCTTTCACTGATGATAGAATAGAAGCACTGACTCTAGCGTAGTAGCTTATGGTCAATTTTGTGCATTGCTGGACTGAAGCATGAAATTTTGCACAGGGATGAGTAAATAATATTAAAGCATTTCAGAAGGGATGCCACCACATCAGTGGTATTATTAACTCTTTAGAAACAGTTAATATTTTGCTTAATGTTCGAAGATGTATCTTTATTACATATAAATTTTACATTAAAATTGGGAAGAGAAAAAAATACAAGATATTAAGGGCATTAACTGTCACACAGTCCATAACAGTGGCAAAGATCTGTGCATGAGGGCCCTGCATCTCTATACTTACATTTCTTTAGTACAAAGAAGTGTTTGGCAGCCAAAACTTCAGAAGCTCTTGACAAGCACCATACCGGTTTCCAACTCTGTTCATGCCATCCCTAACCAATTCCCACCGTTATTGGGTTGTTATGTTGTACTATAAGGTAAGTACTAGCTAAGTAGAGTCCTCAGTTAGTTAGCTGTGTGAGTGCAACATAATAGTCAATTTTACATTATGGCTATAACTTACACCTATTGAAAGATTGCTCACTTTGTGTGCTGCAGGCCTAAGTTGGCGGAGTACTTTCCATCGATTTTTTTTTCTCTTCTTGAAAACAGGTCTCATCATTCATAAGTACTACCTTCTTTTGTCATGATGCAAACATGTGAATGTTCAAGCGATTGAAAAACTGAAGATGTCAAGTGCAATGACTGAAAAGGATATTCTATTGCATATTCAAAAGCTCTAGTTATACTTGATTATGATTTCCAGGCTCACCAAGATCATTTTTTTTCTTCATCAAGGAACTGTGATTTGGTACGACAGCCTGCATATGCATGATAGAAAGGTTTGCTCCAGCTTAGACAAATAAATTCATGTGATGACGCTTCTTTTTTTTTTGGCCCTTGCCAAATGCTACTTATATATCCAAGTTTAAGTACATGCTTTGGACTTTCAAAAAGGCATTGTTTATCAATGTCACACCTGAATCAACTGTTTTTCCAAATTTTTTCAATCCCCATTTCCATGACATCTTTAAGATGGACACAAATTTTTATGTTATTTTCTTCATGATCACATGGTTGGCATAGACTTGAAAAATTACAGTTTGACTTACAATGCTGGATATCATAAACATAATCAATACTAACATAGCATACATTTTCTTTAACCTGAAGTGAAGTAAACTTCTTTCTCATACGGATATTGGTAAGAAAATTTGAAGGCTCATCATTCTTTTGAAATGAAGTAGGAAATCCCAGAAATTTGATACTAACTTTAATTAGTCCACTCACATTGTTCCTATGCAATATTTTCCCTATATTTTCACTTGTGATTTTTTTTTTGCCATTTGGCCTATGAATATCCCATATAATATTGATCAATATGCTTAGATGTGGCCAGAATAGTGCCTCACAATATTCATCAAATACTTGACCAGCTTGGTTGAAAGAGAATGGACAATTGCAGGGCATCCAGTAGTTTCATCATAGTAAGTTGATGATCAACATTCTTCAACAGTAAATCAGATTTTTTAGTTGATAAGTGAAATCACCTTGATTTTTAAATGGAGTGCTGTGGCTGATTTTTATGGGAGAAAAAAAAGTTTTCAAGATTATCTCATGAATTATGCTTGCCATGTAAAGTGGTTGAAAAGAGTGTAATCACTCTTAAGACTAGAACTTCTAGTGTCTTGAATAAAGGTGAAGAACTTTACTTATTGGGTTATGTATTGATACAATTAGAATCTTGATGACATCAATAATATACTGCTGATATTAATAGAACCCTACACCTCTCATCTCTACTGTTGATATTACAGTATCATTAGTTTAATTAGTGTATCAAGAATCAGAAGTTCAGGGTAATAATCCATGAATAGATACCATTATTCACATTGTTTGCAGGGTATTTCCAAGTCCCTTCATCACCACATTGTATCAGAACACCAGTATGTCAAAATATGTCTGAATTAAATCTCAAAAAAGGGGTGAATCAATTAAAAATATGAATTTTGATTTCACAATATAAATTGAATGGATAGAGAAAATGTAACTATTCACGCATTATGCAAACCAGTCAACAAAAACCCAAAAAACCCTCATAAATTGGCTTTCAAGTATAGAAAATAGTGGCACCACTAATAGAATTTTTTTAAATGCTTTGATATGTTGATGTGCTAAATATTGCACTTTGGTCCAGCAATGCACAATTCCATGGAAAATTGGACATAAGCAACTACATTACTCTTGGTCATTTAATCATAGCAAAGACTCTAGAAGAATTACCAGTTTTAGCCCTCGCATATAATTCCATCTCTATTCTCTCTCTATGGCATGGCATATGTCAAGCACCTGCTAGGCACTTTTGGCTATGCTAGTTGGCTAACTACTTGTACAGCTTCAAATGCACTTACCCCCAAGTAGAACAATCCCATGAGGAATTTACAGGCTGGTGACATCACCATTTTCCGCTTCGAATATTGATAGCTCACACTAAAAATGATGGCTGGTGCATGTTATTACTGTTAAAACGTCCATAGGGACATATTGGTAACCTATGATAAAAGTTTTTCTATTACCTACTGAACCCTTAGAATAACTTTTACCTAGTACACTATTGTTAAGTTCATAATTTGTTCATTTAATCACTCTTTTATGTAAGACCCATCTTTGGCTGTCAGTAATTCTGATGCTCCAGTTGATTGACTCTCTATTTACTGGATTCATCTATGAGGAATGATTTATCCCTTGCTTGCTTTTGTGATTTACGCAAGCTCAGTTGATTAAAAACCAAGCCTCGCTATACACATAGCTCTTGCTAAATCCTTTACAATCAGAAGAAAACACAATTTGAACAACATTTGAATATTTAGTAGTATTAGTTTACCTGAGCAGGAACTTATCTGGGTCCTAGTTGTGAACCATAATTTAAAAAGGGCAGTAATTGTTCAATGATGATGGAGTATAATCACACATGTTCAGAATCACATTATAGAAGACTTTAAAAAAGGAGAGAAAAGATTAGTCATACCTTTTGTATCATTAGCTGCAAGACTATAGCTGGATGATCCCAAGTTGTTCATTTGAATTTGCAATAATAAACTAAAAAAGGCATTTAAAGTAGTAATGAGATTTTACTTTTATTTAAGCCATCCAAATCAATTTTAAAGATATCTAACTTTTATTTAGAAAAAAAGATTACAAAATATATGGCAAATTACCAGTAGAAACAAGTATTGATGTAACTATTTCTTTAGTGAGAGGAGTAAGCCTTGAATACAGAACAACATAATAACTGCCCTAAAAAAAGAGCAGGAACTGGACTTGGACATGCAGTCCATATAAGGAATAAATGAACAATAAATGAACAAATGCAATGTAGGAATATTAACAACTGTACATTAAGATAAAGGTAATCATATTTCAGTTTTTGGTATAATGATTCCATATGCTCACCTGGGGCTTGTCCATCATATGAGAACATCCTTATTTGTAACTTGGTGGTTGTCAAAATTTCTAACATCCCACTTACACCATGTTGAAAGGATGGCAGGACACCAACAGTGGCCACTATTGTAAGGACAGAAAAAAACAAGACCTTATAACTATCAGAGAAATGCTGGGCCTTAGATTTAAGTATGAAATACTATAACAGCTAGAGTTAACACTTGAATAAAGGGAACCGAAATTGTAGTCAAGGACACCAGAACCTTCTGAGGAAGATGTGGCCTGCCAGACTATAAAATGTGTGCTAAATCTAGTCATGTTACATGAAAATTAAGGTATGAACATTTCGGGAAGCCCTAACTAACAAATATTATGTTAATAATTAATATTCTGTTGGGGTGAGGTAGAAGGATGGAATAATTTCGTTACCAGCATGGGAGGGAGGGAAATTTCTGCATGACAGCAGAATTACATTGAAGAAGACCAAATAAAAGATATTGAAACCCATCCTTCCACTACTGAGTGGAGTGCTCTACACTGCTACACTCGAGAAAAAGAATTGGAGAAGATTAAGAGAAGGACCCAAGACGACCTTGACAAAACTGCGCGTTGTCAGGCTAAAAAGAAAAAGTGCAGTGAAACCCCGATACACATGCGTGTTGCTGAGCAAAAAAAATAATAATAAAATAAAATAATTATAATAAATAAAAATAAATAAATAAATTTTAAAAAAATAATGAAAAAAATTTTTTTTAATTTAAAATATTAAAAAATTAAAAAAATAAATAAATAAATAAATAAATTTTAAAAAAATTATATATATATATATATATATATATATATATATATATATGATGCCCCTTGTATGTTGTCCTGTGGCAACTTCAGTACAAATAGCACTTTTTTCTCTCTCTCTCTGGCACCCACATACTACTATATACCAGTGGTGGTGCCATGTGGGAGGAGAGAGAGACCACGTGATGGCCTTACCTGTTTCAACAGTCTCAGTTGTGGTAGGAAGAGTTGGGCCTTCTGTGGTTGAAGTACCCTAATACAATATAATAACAGGATATAGGGCATAATAGAAAATAGAACAAGAAAAAAAATTAATGCAATGTTTGGGTATTTTGTACAGTAGGATTGCATGACAGCTTAAAATTTGACATTACACTTCAATACTATATTAGAGGAGAGAGTTATTTTGCACTAAGCAATTATTAATAATGTTCAAAATAATTGGTAGCCTAATTAGTAATAATATGCCATTGGTCACATATACTTACCACCAGAGTACAAGGATCAGCTCCATTTGAATCCTAAATTATGTGACAAAATTGCATTAATGATCAATAAACTTCATACAATCTCTGCTATATATATAATGTAAATCCATAAATTCTCTCTCAATATAGTTAATTCCAGACAATCTCTGCGTAGAAGTGCCATACTATTGTACCAAATGTCAGCTGAGCAGGGCAGCACGTACATGGACTCAACATTTAAAATGTGAGAAGCACTCAATAATAAATGCATATAGGAATTCACTGCTAAATATTCGTTACATAATTGCAGTGTACATATAGTTGTAGTATTGTAGCAGTGGTAGTAGTCAGTGAC